>JAGKQL010004301.1:0-14936 GCA_018398635.1 Cyprinodon brontotheroides
AGCAGCCTTGCTTCTGTCAGTGAGCCCCAGGGCAGCTGTGGCTACAAAGTAGTTTGTCACCATCAGTAATGTGAGTTTGAATGACTGAATGTAGTTTAAAGCGCTTTGGTCCGTCCTCTGATTGAAAAAAAGCTCCAGATAAGTAAAGGCCATTACCATTTTACCATCAAATGGAAGAACCTTGAAAGATATGATCAGAGTGACAGAACCTGGAAAAAAATAAACTGACCCATAAACTGAACCAAGCTGACGACTAAAAGTAGACACACAGACCATAACAACATTCAAAGTCTTTGGGTAGCAATGATTGCTCCTCTAAGCTGATTTATTAACATTTAAATCAGCTGAGAATGAGATTAGCTTTCTAAAATGCTGTTTTGGTTTTGTAGTGCGTGAGAAGCCTCTGCAGAACAAGTTTAAAAAGTTTCCCTTTGCATCTAAAAGAGCTGATGGGTGAGAATGATCTCATCTGTCAGAGATAAAAGCAAAGCTGTGAGGAAATGATCATGTTAATATTAGAAATATCAGTTAGATCTAAGCCTGAAAGTTAACTTTATATTAGAGAGTTAGTCATAGTGTTTCATTTCTACATTATTCTATAATGCCATGTTGAGTTATTTCCTTTCTCAACAATGTTGCTTTTATTAAAGCTGGAAATGTGCCTGAGCTTTTCAGCTTAGTCTTTTTTGTATTACCAAAGACAGAAACAATGAGGTCAAAGGGAAAAAATGTTTCTATATGTTAGGTAGACTTTCCTCAAAATGCCTCAAAAACTGTCCTGCTACCAGAAAATCCATGTCTGTCTGTCACTGCATTCAGTCTGTTGAGGGTCATCATTGAAGTCATTTTAGATGATGGAGCTTAGAGAGACCTCTCAGCACTCAGAGATGTTATACGGCCATAAAGAAGAGTTTTATGCTTTTCTGACACAGGCCAATAAAAAGCACTGAGTAAATGTGGCATGAAGGAAAATGGAATATGGTTATCACCTTCTGAACCATCTGTATTTCCAACCAGTAGAGGTCTCTAGAGAGCAGCCCATTGTAACACTGCCCCCTGCTGGTTGATGGATCAACTGTCAGCGAGGCTCTGAAGTTTACTGCAACAAAAACACAAATTGATCAATTCAAAATGCAAAAGTTATAATTGTTTGTTAGGGTGTGCTTCTGTGAAATATATGTAAAAAGTCATTAGTAGGTAAAGAAAATGAGTAAATATTGAAAGTATTTTTTAAAGTCATTCATTTTAGTTAAGGTGACCAGATTTCTGAAATGCAATCTGGGAACATTTCCAGCTCATAGATTAAAATAAATACATATCAAAATTAAAAAAAGGAGAAGGGGACATTGGTGCTTTCATCCATTTTTTCATTTCTATTAATATTTAAACAACAATAATCATGTTTAAAATCCAGAAAGGTGCCTATTTCCTAACATTAATAAAATGAGTCAATAGATAGTGTTTATTAGTGCCATCTGGTCATTCATTCTTCTCCATCTTCTTTTCTTTCTAGCTGACTTCTGCCTGCTCTCTGTTTAACACCTCTAGGTAGATTTTTCTTCCTTGTCTTCAGCTGATCTTTCCATCAGTGTCCCGATTTTCCTCCACTTTCATTCAATATTCTTACTATCAGTCTTCTAATCTTTCTCTTCTACCAGTCTTACACTAATCTAAAATAGACATAATACAATCAAAATCAAAAATGCCCTAATAAATGAACATTAAACAGGTGGTTATCTCTTCCTCCATAATTTTCTCATCATGCAGATCTCGTCTCATTCAGCTCCCCTTTTACTGCCTATTATTTTTTGCTCTGATAAACTTTCATATATCCAAATTGAGTGGTAGAAAAGTAGACCTAAGCCTGGAAGTCTATGCTCATAAATCACAACCATAAAACAGTAAAACAACTTATAACTCTGCTTACAGTAACTAACTATCTGAAGCAATAAAATGAATTTCATCAATCTTTTCTAAAAACATCTTTAGATGAACCATTATTGATCCCAGGAGAACCACTGAACCAGATTAGCGCCTTACAAGGAGTTTTCCATCATTCTGTTTAATTTTATCTGAGTCTCTTTAACTCATGCCAGCTGCAGCCAATGGTCTGTCTTACTTTTTGTTGATTGGCTTGGTTTATTTTACATTTCCAGGCCTCATCTTTAGAAAAACAAAACACATCAAAGCCCTTTTCCTTAATCTGGTCACAAACCCAACATTTATGTCAATGATCAGCCCAATTCAAATCAAATGAACTGATTAACTATCTTTCTTTCTTGTCCAACTCAGATTCGCTCAGATGAGGAAGTCCGACTGAATCAGAGCTGCGTCTGAGGAAAACAGCGGTCTCTTTTTTTCAGGACTTTTCCAAAAAATGGTGCTCTCTCCAAGGCGATTCAATGTTGGTCATAGAGAGCAATTTAGCAGCAGTCTGTGAAGCACCTGTGCTTTTATTCTGAAATGGCGACTGACAGTGAGACTTTGACAGGAGATGACATATGGTGATTTACTAAATATTAAACAATCATTCCATCCACTAAATGAGGTAAACATGTCCGCTGTTATATTCATTACCAGCAAAAGAATGACGTGATGCTTTGCTTTATATCAGGAACAAGTGAAGCACTAAAGTCTGCTGGGATGGTGATGGAGCGCTTATGTCATAGGCCGTAGTTAAAAAAGATTCAATCTTAAAAACCAGTTCATCACAAACAACAGTTTTACTTCACCAATGATGTAGCACTGAAAATTAAACTGGATAATTTTAAATCAATTAAGAGCTTAATAGGGGATAGTAGATCTCTGGGTGATGAAAAAAAATCTTTGATATCTCTGAAACAAAGGGTATGTCTTTTTTTTGTCATTCAATTTTTTAATGTTTTAATTTTTACAAAGGGTTCAAGGTGTAACACTCTGCATCTGAAATGCAGGGCGGTGAACTATCTGCGGATCTCGCCAAAGTCACCACGTTCAATGCCTTCGGTCTGAAAGCAGCATTAGAATTAGCCTCGTTTTCATGGGGTGAAGTTTTTCTGCTGTCCTCTAGGAGTCTTTTATATAATTAAAGATGAACTGCTCAACCCATTTAATGTGTACATTACTTAGAACCACAAACTCATTTAAACAGCAAAAATGTATAAATATATTCATATTGCTATAAAAAAATATTAATTATCATCTTAAAGCGGCACAGATATATTTATCTTAAGAAGAAATATTAAAGGTATTAACATTATGAGATTTATCCTGCTGTCTGCTTCTGAGTTCCTTGAACTCCTGAACTGCTTCCATCTCACACAACATGTCACAGTACCTACACACACAAACACACACATACCCGTTCTGCAATCTTAGTGAGGACCATGTATTGACTCCCATTGATTTTCAGTCATTTTCAATTTCTATACCTTAACCCTAAAACTAACCCTAAACCTAACCGTTACCAATGCATACCTCACTTTAACCCTAGCCCTAACCAATTGGCACCTTAGCCTTAAACCTAACCATTAGCATGTGGGGAGCAGCAAAATGTTTGCAACAACTGGTCCTCAATTTGATGGTGAAATTGGAAAAATGGTCCTCACTCTAAGGGCTAGACAGGTACACACACACACACACACACACACCGCCATGCTCTTGATTTAGTCATAACAGAGTCCGCCCCATCACCCAAATGAAAGCATATGACTTGGGTGTTTCTGACCATGAGGTTATCCTCCTGGATCTGCACCTAGCAGGTCCCTACCATATAATAAGTGTAACTCTCACACAATAAATGCTCAAAACTTGAAGCCTATATGGCAGCAGTATTATCTATAGCTATTGCTGGTCGTAGAACAAACTGGATCATCTGTTGATGCAGGACTCGAATTACCTGCAAGGAAAGAGCATACATTTAACAAATTAACTTAAAGACTTCCATAATGATATTTGCCAAACAAGGCTAAGAAGTAACATTTTAAGACAAATCTCTAAAAGTGAAAAGAACATTTTCACAGCAGAGATGAATGATTATACCACCGACAGTGTAAGCAAAGGAAATGATTACCTGACCTTCGTCTTGCTCTGTAATTCTGTGGTTTCACATTAGCTTAATCAGTATTTTGCTCTGAATGATGAGGCCTCTCTATGAAAATTGTACAATGAATACATGGAAAACATAAATTAATGTTTAAAATATCTTCAGAAAATGAATTGACTACCTAAAATTTTTTAATTGTTATTTATCAACATTTGTTGATAAATAAAAGCTTGGGATTCATCTGTATTTAAAATATTTCATAATTTAATCTCAGCTATTTATAATCCGTCTTCTTAATCAACAACATCTCCAGCAGCTCTGTGGGTTTGGATCGTCTCATAGACTGAAGAGGTTGCTAGAAAATAAAAAAAATATATATATTTCCATTAAAGAAGCTCATGGTTATGATATAAATGCATTTTTTATGTTCCTCAGCATAAGCAGATTATTGCTCAATCAATTCAGACAAAATGATGAAATTCAGCAAAAAAGTATTCAGGGGTCCGTTTCACGAAGCAGGTTTAACAAACTTAGATTCAAATCTGCAACTCTAAATTGATCTAGCCTAAAGTTTGGAAACTCTGAGTTTTTTAATTCACAACAGCTGCTATAAATTAAGTTCAATTAACTTCAATCACTCAAGAGTCCAGAGTTTAGCACGTGCGCAAAAAGTAGGAAAAGCCCTTATGAGTGAAGCACAGATTCAACGAGTCACCATGACAACAGGCAACAGCAAGTGCCTATTTCACCCCACTGGAACTAGAGATTTTATTGAAAAAAAGCACAAAAAAAAAATAATAAAAAAGTAGAATGTGATTAAAAGACAGAGAAACAACCTTACAGCTACAAAGGAGAGAAAAATGGCAAAGAAGATTGTTGCTCGTAAGATTATATGAAGTGGGCTATTGATGGCAGACTGTTTCTATATTTATTAAATGCATTTGTAGATCACTAAAATAAGATTCTTCCTGATAAATATCACACTCCTAGACTGAACTGTAATAATATATTTTCCAAATTACATATTTGTAGCAGAAACTGAACTTTAGAAAGTAAAAAAACAAAATTGTACCAGTAAGAATGAAGTTTTATATATCTAGAAATGTTTACACATTTTAAGTGCATGTTTTGACATTTATCAGCTTGACTGAATATGTATTTATGCTATCTGAAAAAGCCTTTTTTCATTTTTGAAATAATACAAAAAGTGACCAGTATTATTAGAGTGGGGCCTAGAGTGGGGAGTGGCGTCACCATCGATAACAGGCACAAGGAAGTGCACTATTGGCTTTCACAATAAGAGCGCTTGAGCTGTTCTTGTGTGCTCAGTGTACAGTACATTCGTGACTCGATGTCATCAGCCTCAGCCCGAGCATACCGTTTAAAATTCTCGAGAAGCAAGATCGAGAACGGGCTAAATCGGATGATTGTGCAAAACAAAACCCCTGCAAAAATTTATAGAGCATGCATCAGAGCAGACTGTAGCATTCTTCAGACTGACCGCTTCCCCAGAATGCACCGCGGACGAGCTTGATTGAGACAGCGCTCACAGTGTGAAGTTAAACATTCCCTTTTCTGCTGCTGTTGTTCTTCACAGACATACCAGTTTTGAAGACTCGTTTGAGGCGATAACATTATACATTGAAAAGCCTCCCTGTGTGGTCTGTTTACAGAGTCATGTTCTCGACAAAAAGTCAGGCGTTGAGCTTTGGAAAAGTTGTCCCAGAGACCTCCGAGGGTAACAGCAGCAACGGGCTAAATTTACCCCGTCTGTAGTGCACTTCTCACCGGTCTAGTTATGTGTGAACTACCGCTCGTTCTGATGGCGGTTTTCTGGTTTCGGTAAGTTTTTTTAATGTTTTTAAGCTTTAGAAATTAAAAATATTGTTTTCAAAATGTTTTTGTGTAGGGAATAAATAGTTTTGACTGTTAAAGAAATGCTAAAGAACGTTGCATGTGATGGCGTCACGAGTATGCTTCTGTTCCAATACACATCTTGACTGAATATGTATTTACAATATCATAACATTTTTTTTTTTACATAGTTCAAATAACCCAAAAACTAACCAGTAATATTAGAGTGGTGCCTTGAGTGAGGAGTGGCGGCCTAGAGTTTAGGGCATTGTGCTTGGAATCCTGAGGTTCTGAGTTCGAGCCCCACTCCCACATACTGCTACTCTGGTTCTCTGAGCAAGACCCTTAACCCCACACTGCTCCCTGGGCACCCCATGATGGCAGCCAACTGCTCCCCAAGGGGATGGGTTAAATGCAGAGGTAAATGTCACCAAAGTTCAATTATTATATTAGGAACAGTGTTGGGCACGTTACTTTGAAAAATTAATTAGTTATAGTTACAAGTTACTTCTCCCAAAAAGTAACTGAGTTAATAACTGAGTTACTCCACAATAAAAGTATTCTAAGTTACTAGTAAAAAGTAACTATTGCGTTACTTTTGCGTTTCTTGCCCCCCGTAACCGTCACCACCCAGCCCCCACCTTCTCGCCGTGTGTTTCAAAAGCCAGCTGAATAGAGCGGACGACAAGGACAAGAACCTGCATCAGGGGGGAACGCTGACGGGCCTATAAACCCCATCAGATGGCATCTCCCTGCTTAACATGGAGGAATGGTACCTGATGCAGTGTAAATATCATCAGGCAGCATTACCTCTATTCATGGGTGTGAAGTTTTTTAATAGGGCGTTCAGATCTGGTGAGTGTATGAAATTAATAACTGGGGATGTCTAATTCTGAAATCCTGTGTGTTTGGGTTATTCTATCTATCATCTATCTATCTATCTATCTATCTATTCATCTATCTATCTATCTATCTATCTATCTATCTCATCTATCTATCTATCTATCTATCTATCTATGGATCATCTATCCATCTATCCATCCATCCATCCATCCATCCATCCATCCATCCATCCATCCATCCATCCATCCATCCATCCATCCATCCATCCATCCATCCACTCACATCATCTCACATCTGGACTATAAAGATCTGAAATGAATTTATAGACGTCAAAAATGTTTATTCTAGATGGAGAATGTTATTTTGTTTGAAATGGTCATTTAGACAAAGAAAATTTGTTTTTTCAGACATCAGAAATTCAGTAAAACTAGTACAAATAAAAACTGCTTGCCATAGCCTCGTTACTGCAGTAATATTACAGGATTATTTCTTGAATGGCAGGAGATCAATGTATCTATTTAGGTGAAATCTTCTGGCAGCAGGTGAAAATGAAGTCTATAAACGTTGTTCTAATATATAGAACCTGTGGATCATCTCATGCGTTCCTCCTCATGTTGATTCAGTCTTCTTTTACACAGTAAAGTGGCTGTGGTTGTTTGCAGCTTCAGATGTTATCATCCCAATAAATGGTCGTTATTAGAGGTTATCAGTCACATAGAATGCCTCAGATTGTGCCAGTAGGCTCATTAGGTTGTTATCATTGAGTCAATCCTAATCCTAACCCTAAAGTAATTCCTTTCGCCCCCCCCCGCAGAATGAAATTAATCTATTTATGTGTAATCTGAAAATAATTTCAGTATTTCTTCATTTACTGTAAGTATAACTAAATAAAAATAAAATTATCTGCATCTCGCTCATATTAAACAAACCAAACCATGCCCTGTCAACTGAGTTGTAGAATCCTCTCTCTATAAATATTTTATTCTCTGTGAAAAAGTGCAGAATATGCTTTAATAAGATCCTCGTCAAACGGACATGCAAGGTTTGTTTCTAAAACCTAATGTGTGTAACTGACCTAGTGAATGATATATATATTTTTTATGCACAAAACTACAACAAAAATCAGACCAAATCAGGAAATAAAACAGAGTGATTGGCTGTAGGGAGAGTAGAGGCAAAGGAATCTCTGAGTTTACTGAAGAAAACCTGCTAGCGTCCAGGTTAGCTCTGGAGAGAATGTTGCTATGGTGACTGAAACAGAGGTTAAGGAAACTCTCTTTGTGAAACAGAAAATTTAGAGTTTCCCTGTTTTCAGGTTTAGAAAACTTAAAATTTTCAGTTAACCTGCTTTATGAAACGGACCCCAGGTTTTAAAATCCTTTAACTTTGGTGTTATTTGGTGTTTTTCTGACAAAAGCAGCACTGATTTTACTGTTTGATGATTTAAAGAAATTGATTTCTTTCTGAAACAGAGTCACAATAAAGGAAGAGTTGAAGAAAATAATACTGATGTTATTCTGAGACCAACCGTGTTGCAAAGAGATGTAAACATTAGTTTCCATCTGATTCATTTCATGATTGGTGCTGGAGCTCTGATTGCTGCTTCCTGACCGGAATAACCTGAAAATATTAGTTTGAAATAAATTTACAGATTAATAAAAAGATTAAAGGTTCAAGATGAGAGAAAAGTATTTCATACTGACCTGATGCAGCATCGATCTGTGGGGAATAAAAAAGAAACATTCACATCATCAACGTTAAATTGATTTACTTCAATTTCAAATTAAATCCATTAACTATATACTGAAGTATTTAAACTAAGAAGCAATTTAACATGACATGAGAAGATAAAGATCTCACCATTGGGGTGTCTACAGCGCCACAGCAAGGCCAGGAGGATAATTATAATGATTCCACTAACTGAACAATCAGCAGCACAGGAAATAGAGGGTTATAAGGGCTGGATGCTGCTCCTGGAAATAAAACATTACAAAGAATTTAATGATTTTATCATCAGATCCAATGAAAATATTCAAGTAAATGACTTTAAGCAGAAACATAGAAATAAATCTACATAACATCTTTATAAATATCCTGAGTTTGAATCAAAAAGTAAAAGTAAAGCAACAATAATATACAAACAAATGATGTCAGTTGTTAGGGCCAAGGGAGTCAAACTCAGTTATTAGAGTTTGAGAAAACAAAAGTTTTATTTAAGATCAGGTTGCCTGACACAGATTTAATTCTTCAGAAATGGAGCAATTGTTGTTAAAATGACAAACTGTCTGACAAAGCAGCAAAAAAATAAATAAATAAAAAATAAATATATTTTTTTGAAATAGTTTTTCAAGCTCATAACAGGACATCTCTTTATAAGCTTGCTTTGTTTTCTATTCAGTAGTTTAAATAAATTTCTGGGTAATTGAGAAAAAGCTCATTGACAATTTAGAGATTCTATAAGATTTATTCTCACTTTATGTGTATAAGATATAGGGAAGACTGGTGTTGTGCCATGATCATCATTTTTGGACATTGGGAACCAGTGTCCATATTTCATCTTGACATGATGACCAGAGAAGGAAATACAGTTTTGGTGAATAACAGCTGTAAGATCTCTGCAACCCCCCCTTTTCAGCTAAGGCTTTGATGAAGAAAATTAATCTGCACTCATGATTATGATTAAAATATATTTCACATATTGAATAGATGTTTTTAAAATGCATTTATGTTAGAAAAGTCAAGATGACCTGAGAGTCCAGCATGGAGAGATAGAGAAGCAGCATGTGTAAGCTCTGAGCACACTGCAGGTGTTGTTTTGAAAATGGAGCCAAGTGCGGAGGATCAGCAGACAATGTTGAGTACAGGGCTATGGAAGGCCTTTGATGCCACAAGGAGCAGAAATGAGTGAGGCCTGTTTGGGGAATGGGATGCTCAGGAGCTGCACAGTTTAGCTGAAAACTAATTGTGATAAATGGAGTTGTCATCTTCAAAAGCACACAGTGCATTACTAGTCACAGAAAAAGTAATGTTTTGCTGGGATATGTCATGCTGACCTTGTTTGAAGTAAAGATATGAGCTTAGATCACAATGGATGAAAGACTTTGTTTTGACATGATATGAGCTTAGATCACACTGGATGAAAGACTTTGTTTTGACATATCATTGATTAAAACTGTGATTTAAGTGCACCAGATGTTATTATGATCTATGAGAAATGTCACCGTGACCTGTAACAAAGGCTTTTGATTAAATATATAAAAAATATGCTTTGAAAGGGGTTTTCCACTGATAAGATAAAAATAATTGGTTTTACCCGAAGAAAAACACCTGGAATGATGTAAACAAAGGAGGGGCTTGGAAGAGGAGCCCCCAAGCCCAATGAAATGTATAAAAGAAGGCTGTTTTCACCATTTGTTCAGCTGATGCTCACCGGTGACCAGCTCCGTGTGGATGTGTTCTGTTTTGAAATAAACACCCTGGACGTGGACTCAGCTGCCTCTGCCTGATTTTTGGATCTTTGTTTGAGACTTTTTCTGCTTTTTAAGAACTTTGATTTTTATAAAACTTAGCTTCAATTTTAAGTCGTTAAGAAGAGATAAAAGACGACGGCTTCCAAAAGCAGCCACAGGAACTCCCACAGAGGTGTGATCAACCAGAGAACACACAGGATCCTTTTTTTTTTTTGCCCATGAAGCTGGGGTCCACTTCGGCAGGATCTCCAGCAAAGTTGGAGAGCCGGGCCCAAAAGACCCAGATCTTCAGAATCACCAAGGATAAGTCATCATGGTGACCTTTCAGAACCAAACTGCTGCAAAACTCAATGGGCATTGAACATAAAATCCCAACACTGGGCTGCTCCAGACATTTTTAAGTGCTTATATCTTCACCTTATTTTCCCTTTGTGTCAGACAAGGAGTTGTTCTTTAGACAGAAATGTGCTATTAAGCTCTGAAAATGGGCACAAAGTGAATTTTCCTGCTGATAAATAAAACATTAACAGAAGAAAGAAGATTTGAAGGGAGTCAGAGAATCTGATTATTTTAACAAATTCTAAAATGTAACACCTTATGATCAGATGGCCTGAATCATTTGATGAGAATTAAGCTAAATTATTGCACCTTTTTACATGACAGTTGTTTCTAAATCTATAATCTTAGGAATATAGTTCCCCCAGAACCCAAGGTACTCTTTCAAAACACAAAGGCCACATATAAAGCATGTGTTAATATATCAAATTCTATATTTGAATTATATTAACACTCAAAGGGTAGGAATGATATCAAATGTCCATCTCCTGCACCATACATACAAGTCAAATTCTAGGAGTGTACCTCACCAGAAAGAAAAAAAAGGAGGTAAAAAAGGATCTAAATGAGCTGTAATTAATTTACTTTTCTCCTAAGAAGAATTAAACATGAATTTAAGGTCAATTTCAGAAAGATTGCACAAGTATAATTGTACAAAAGTTAATCTCTCTTCTTGAAAATTCCTACCTTTCCAAGGTTCTTAAACGCACCACATGCATAGCACTCTGTCCAGAGCAGACAACCTTTTAATGATCCGTTTGTGCGTCCTTAGATCCCTGAGTTAATATGTTTATGTTGTGTTACACTCTGTCTTCTCAAGTGATGAGGTTTGTTTACATAGATAATTTTACAGATAGTATTTCATTAGTCTGTGTAGGGTATAGATTTCATGTAGACTTAAAATCATAAATATAAACATTATTTTTTCTACATCGTTGTGACGCTTTTGGTGAGCTGCTTTGCATGGTGTGATATAAACAGACGAAGTAATTGTAGTCATTAGTTTAACAGCAAGATTGTGTTTGCTGGAAGAATATATATTCCCCGCTTACAGAGTCCAAGTCTTGTTTGTGGCACAGGGGTTACAAGGCGAGGATGAGGGAGAGGAAGAGGGCGAGGAAGAGGGCAGAGAGGCCGGGTGGGCGCAGCAGCTAGGGCCAGGCGAGGGAGGGGTGCCAGCAAGTGGATGCCTAGAGCAGAGGAGTGAAAGGCTTGAAGATCTCCAAAGGAGCCGGAGAGAAGTAACCGAGGTATATATCCAGAAAATTATTTTACAGAAAATTACTGAATTATTACCTGTGAAACGTCAGGGACGTTGCTGAATAAGTATACTGGAGAGTAACAGCATCATCACACAGCATGTTATTGTAATGGGCGATCTCAAGCAATCGCTAGTTTGTTGCCTCTGGCGCCGCCGTAGCGCGAAAGATGTCTGCCTCCATGGTCTGCGAGACCCGCCCTATGTAATTATAAATAATCTAATTCTAAGGCAACGGAAATATTAAGGTTAAGAGGCTGAGCTCGTAGAGATGATGATAAATAACATAGTTATGTATAATATATTACATTTCTGACTGTATATACCCCTGTAATTATTACACACTGTCACGCATGAAAAGTGATTTTCGCCCCTCGTGAACTCCTCGCGAAACTCCCGCAGATTCTCCCTGATTTTCGCCAGGTTCGACATAATTTGCATCCCGCCGCTTGTCCGTGTTTGTCGTGGCCACAAATTGTCGGAAACGGACTCTGACGCATGTGGAGAGCGATCAGCTGTACTAATGGCCCTAATCAGCATATGAATGCAGCAAACCCGCGGGGCTGGCCAGGTCTGCCTTGAATAACCTACTCAGTATTGGCTGAAACCACTATTCTCAAACAAATGAAATCGCTCGGGATTGGCAGCAAAACCACACGCCAGGCTTTAATTTTCTCTTACTGAGTATTGACGGAACCACTTCTTTTAAACAAGTAAAGTCGCCCGTGATTGGTTATATATATATATTTACGTAGCAAATTTACATGTATATATATTTATTCATTCATATATTTATTCATTCATTCATATGCTGTGTATTTATGTTATCCTACACTACTACACAATTATTAGGCTACCATCAAGTACATGAATGAATTTATACAGGAAATGAAGATTTGCCAGGAAGCTGTTTATGCAAAGAAAGAGCTTTATTAAAACACACACAACTATATACAACGCTGTATCCAAACACATGCGTATCTAAAAATTACAAGTCCATGAACGGTCCGCTTTGCTTCCTCGGGTTGGAGGTAACTGGCAGCATTCCTTCCGCAGGCAGGTCCGATGTGCAGACGCCTACTGTGCGTGGGCCTTGTACTTCATCGCTTCTAACCAGGACTGCAGCTAACACAGAGTTCAGTGAGATCCGCCTAGTGAAATGGCGGCGCAATCGGATAATCCATCCAGAGACACCGCTTAACGACGTTATCTTCTTCGCCAGACATGAGGCCGCACGGTGGCGGACTTCCAGGAGTTACACTTCCTCATCAGCTAGCACACTCTTCCTCGCTTTCAGCAGCTGAAAAAACAATGAATCAGCGCACTGCGTATGGACACAACACATCTATCAATGCACCTGAAAAATAGTCACCAAATAAAGTCTTACCCCTCTTCTAGCCCGACTCCGAAGCAGATTGCTAGGCAGCCTCCGCAAGCAACAACGGTTGGCTGGCTGCGTATATCTGAAGCTCCCATGCACCGCCGCAAAATACGCCTTACAGGCAGCTGGAAAACAATTAAATGAGTGGTATGAATAAAAATCAAACGCAAGTCACAGTAACAAGGAAGGAGAAAACATTAAAACAAGTCACTTACACACACAATGTCGTCTTTATCAACATTGTGCAAATCTGGACTTGCTGGATATGACTCAGAGCAAATAGGAGGTCACCACCTCATTGTGAGGCGACAGTAGTCTGTGAAAACAAAATGTACAGCTATGACCGGTATCTATCCGTATCTATTTCCTTTTACCAGCAGAATGAAAGCATATTCTTTAAATCTGACTCCGGTTCATAGCGCCTGCAATTAGTCTCCTAGTTGTGAAGACGGGTGTACTGCTTCCTGTGAATCACAAAAAATAAATACACTTTAATAAAACTTGTTCTTGCAAGGCATACTATTAGCCGTAGCTTTTAGGCTAGGCTGTTATTAGCCGTAGCTTTAGGCTAGGCTGCTATTAGCTGTAGCTTAGGCTAGGCTGCCTTTAGCTTAGCAGGCGTGCAGTAATCCAACATATATTTACCGCTAGCATCTCTCGTTTTTGTCTTGTTCGATGCAGAGTTGCTCATCGCAGCCAAGAGTGAGTTTTACCTGAAATCCCACATACTCCCGGCCGCAGACCGCTTCTGCACAAAGGAAAGCATACATCCTCCGCCAAATTTACTTCCTGAGAGTCTTTGAGATCGTGAGAGAGCATGCGTGAGATGAAACCAGAAGTTTCTATGTGATCAATAAAAATAATTAAAAATTCATTCTTTTTTTTTTAAATCAAGGACTTAATTGGCACTAAAAATTATTTAAATATGTTTATATCTAAGTATTTGTATGGCAATTTTAATAAAAACAATGCGCTTATAAAAACAATTTCGGCCAGATATATTATATATATCGCCCAGGCGGAGAAGTGGTGCTAGAGGATATATATATAATGATATATATGTGTGTGTGTGTGTGTGTGTGTGTGTTTACATACAAAGGAGTCATGGAACTCTGCTTACAGCTCTTTCATATATTTCATGTACACTAATAACTTGTGTACATGGTTCTTTTGTATTAGATGGCATTAAAATCATTTCTAACAGCATTAAAATAGCATTAAATTAGAGTCACTCATTCCTCTGTATGAACCCTGTGAGAGCTTATATTTTAATATGACATATTAAAAAAAAATCCCACCTACTATCCAGCATATGTTCAGTTTCTGCCCAAATATATATATATATATATATATTTTTGTAGATTTTTGTAACGGGATAAGGATAATTCAAAAATTCTTTTAATGAACTTGTTCTCTACTCCCAAACTCAGCACTTTTCATTCCTGTAATAAGAAGTTTCTTTTGAATGGATTTTGATTAAAGTTTAAGTCCCTCGGGTTATAAATAAAATATTTTGATGGAGATGAGAAATCTTCTTCCCTCGCTGGTGAATAACCAATAGTTTGGATCCAATCATTTAAATAAATTTTTGTTTTTATATATATAAGAATTGTGCTAATTTCTAGTCACCAATCTGTTGCTGCTATATTTAATTTGACGAACCGGAATTTGTCGATGTTCTTTTTCCTGTTTGGTGCGATTGCAATTGCGGATCTTGACCTGGCCGGACCTTATGACCACAGTGTACCAATCTTCTGATGGCTACTTCCA
>JAGKQL010004303.1:3500-14902 GCA_018398635.1 Cyprinodon brontotheroides
GACAGTGGAGAGGAAAAACTCCCTTTGAACAGGAAGAAACCTCCAGCAGAACCAGGCTCAGTGTGGCGGCCATCTGCTGAGGCCCACTGGGGTTCAAGGGGACAGAAGATACAGCTCATAGAAAAAGAAGTAGAGATAAAAAGGCAACTGTAAAACCGGCCCCGGTCCAGGAAACACACACAGCCAGGCAGACGCATATTGCTGGTTGATGAACAGGCTTTTGCTGTACTACAATCATCAGAATCAGCTGTGCTAAAGCAGAAAAATCTCTAAATCCTGCAGGACAGCGGCCCTCCAGGACCAACTTTGGGGAGGCCTGGTGTAACGGTTCCATTAACCATCCACCAATCTCCTGTTTGTCCTCTCAGCTGTGGTACATACAGCTCGTAACAATGGCGACCATTTCCTGCCTGTCCCCTCAGGGCTCGTCTGGCTTCCCCTCCGTCCTCGAGTCGTCTGAGATTTCCACAGACAACGGCAGAACGAGCCGCTTCCCGCGTCCAGAGCTGGAGATCTCCTTCAGCCCCCTGCAGCCAAACCGGATGGCCCTGCGGCGGCAGGGCGAGGAGGGCGCCGTCACCGTTAAAATCACTCGCTCTGCACGCAAGAGGAAGAGCGGAGAGATGGAGAAGGTAGGAAGAGAACGCAGTTCAACTTTATCGCCGTTGCACATGTCACAGGTATAAGCAATGAAGCGCAGTCGGCTCCATTAAGGACTTCAGCATAAATGTAGGCAGACTGATCTGGTTATAAACAGGATTTGGAGCAAGGGTTAGAAAGCAGCAGGTAAACAGCTGCAGTTAGGCTGTTAGCTCTTGTGTTACTGTACTTGTGCGTTCTCGTGAAATGTCATCAGCTGCAACACCAGCACTTCCAATTCACTGAAACGAGAACTGACAAAATCCCCGGCTGTTCTCGCTGGAGACTGACAGGGGAGTGGATTTTCACTCCTGTCCCGCCCCACTCCCACAGAATAAAATAGTGTCCCGGTCCCGATCCCGGCCAGAGTAGAAATCTAAATCCATTGTCCCGCCCCACTCCTGGTGAAATTACTCCCACCCCATTCAGAATGACTCCCACTCCCATTCAGAATGACTCGCCTTCCTGCTCCCTCCCATTCTGGTTGTCTTCAATAAGATTTCTGCCTATACATTGAATCTGAATTTCTAATGAAGGGTCAGTTAAGTCCTGTCTCTAACTGTAGTAAAGGTCAGTTAAAGTAAAAGGCATAACAATAATAATCATAATCAAAGTAACAAACAAGGAAACAGACCATGCTTATCTTAGGGGAATAAAACAATCAAAAACAATCAAACTTTTCAAAGTCGAAGTTCGCCACTCAACCCCTGGCTCACAATCAATCTCGCCCACCATTGAGGTGCGTGTGGGTGCGGCGCCGCAGTGATTCCAAGTCATTAAAAAGACGTGAACCTTCTCTCACCGAGCTCGCTGGAATGCGGTTACCGAGACACTCCGGCGCTGCAGAAAATTCCAAGCAAGCTATCCTTGCGCGTGTCGGAGCCTCCCTCCGCAAGGATAGGTCCACCCTTTGTAATAGGGAGTAGTTAAGGTTGTTGTTGGCCTGAAAGTTAACTGGCCCATGCGTCTGTTATGGCGAGTCATTAGGGTCGTTGTTGTCCTGGCTGGGGATAAGGTTTGAGGTGATAGTAGGAAGAAATCAGAAACCACCTGAGACCACCCCCCTATGTTTAAGGTTGATTTTTCTCTCTTAACATAAATGGCTTCCATCACACCCCTTATAAACCACCTGTCTTCTTTGTCCAAAATTATAACATTCTGGCCCTCAATTGAGTGTCCTTTTGATAGGCGGCGTGACGTCTTCAAACTTGGAAAGCACTGTCCAGAGCTTTTTGTTTTTAACTTTTTTGACTGTGACGATTAGTGACCTGGATGACAGGATCTTAACTAGACTTAAATCAAAAAGCTCCAAATTAGTGGAGAAAAACTAAAGCTCCAGTGCGGGATATTGCTTTGACCCTTTTTCCACCTGAAATACTGACTGTAAGAGGGCAGTAATCCAAGTCCCTCCGTTGGAAATCGGACTACTTGCCCCCACTTCCTCATGGCCTCTGGTAGAAAGGGACCCACAGTGTCCCACCTAGAGAGGACCAGGTCAGTGATGTCATGGCATCTACAGTCTCGAAAAATCCAAAAAATGACCAACATGGAGTGACTGCAGAGGTCCAACATCTGAAGACATGACAGAAGAAACGTTCTGATAGCTAAAGTTAGACATAATTCAGGTGTGACCGATAAAAACGAGGGAGCAGAGGGACAAGGCGCACACACAACCCCAAAAGAACACCATGTCTTATTAGGTGCGGAAGAAGCCCAGTTTAACTGATTTAATTCATTAACAAGTTAAACCTATCTCACCGGCTGCTGAGCTGTTTGCTGCGGTGAGGGAGTCACTCAATTCTGCATTCCATTCCGTATTTATAATCATGTACCTCAATGACGGAGCCTCCAGGAGTGGACCACCCTTTGTAATAGGGTTTGAGTTAAGGTTCATTGTTGGCCTGATTGTTCAACTGGCCCATGCGTGTGTAAATATCGAATCATTAGGGTCGTTGTTGTAGCAGCTAAGGATAAGGTTTCAAGTGATAGTGGGAAGATTGTTTGAATGAACCTATGTAACATAATATTTTGTTTAAAAATGATTCTTCTCTCTTAACATAAATGGCTTCCATCACACCCCTTATAAACCACCTGTCTTCTTTGTCCAAAATTATAACATTCTGGCCCTCAAACGAGTGTCCTCTGGATAGGAAGCGTGACGTCTTCAAACTTGGAAAACAAAGTCCAGAGGTTTGTTTTTAACTTTTTTTGTGACGATTATGACCTGGATGACAGAATCTTAACTAGCCTTAAATCAAAAAGCTCCAAATTAGTTGAGATATTCTAAAGCTGCAGTGCGGAAGAATGCTGGGACCTTTTTCCTAGTTATGGGATATTCACTCTTTTCGCAGTCATGTCCCTGCTGGTTGTCGGACTACTTGCTCCCCACTTCCTCATGGCATGGGCCATATCTGAACGTCCCAGTGTATGCTGAGGACCACTCTTCAGCTATTACCGCATAAAACAAAACTGTCTGTTCTGAATTTTCCTTGAATATATGACGACTGGAACTACTTCCACTTAGCCTGCCTCAAATAAAATTGGAGGAAGCGTTGATGTTAGAAGAGTTTCTGCATTGGGCTCACTTTTTTTGTTCCCTTAAGTTAGTTTGGAACCAAGATTCCATTCTATGTCAACAACTTTTCTTTTTAGCGCCGCAGGTGAAATCTTCCCAGCTGTTGCACAGATGTCTGAATAATGTTTCTGTATAAACGCTTTATGGTAGCTTCTGTAGGAAAATCCATGAGAACCTAGTATTTTATAGGTTCAAATAGGCCGCAAAATCTTGTTTTTATTCATTCCACTTGTAGTCTGTTTGGATCAAATAGAAATAGAGGCCTGCCTCACAATTCTGGCCTCCTTTCAATAATGGCCTGGACCAAGATGTACCTGAGTGGAATAAAGGAAGGCCGTCCTATATTAGAGGATTCCACGGTATTTTTGCACAGCTCTGAACCTTCTACATCAATGCATTTTGATGTGTCTCTCTCCTACATTGTGTACATTTTGATCACTGCTGCACTTGTTTATTTCACTGCCAAGAGCCACTCATTCACTGTAGAAAAAGCTGTATGTATCAAAATTTCATCCTGTATACACAGATTGTATACAAAATGACAATAAAGTTTGTCTAAGTCGAAGTCTTAAATGATAACAAAACTTCCTCCGTTTTCAGTTACAAATGATCTTGTTACAGTTTCTTTACCTAAGAACGACCAGGTACAGCCAGATTTTTCAGCTTCAGCGAATTTAATGTGATCGGATTCATGTCTTCCACCAATTAAAGGCCTTTATATACACCCACCACTTTTCTGCACAGGAGCCAATTTTCCTCTGACAGCACTAATAATTTCCTCTTACAGCAGAGTAGAATGACACCTTTTTCACAAAAGCTTCTAGTTTCACTTATTGTAATGAAATTAGTTCATGTATTCGCTAATATCCTGTAAGAGCTGACCTGATTTTTAGCTGTAGTTGTGTCTGATTCTAAATGAAATGTGGACAAAAGCAAATCACAAAAGCGTCACTGAAGCTCATTCAGGTTCCATGAACTTTACTCATTCATGACGAGCATCAGAGGAGGACAAATCTCTGTGAAAAAAAAACACAGTTTTTAAAGATGGTGACTAGGATATTTACATGATTATGATGACGAACTGGAACTGCAGGTAATAATTTATACAAAAGATTGACGGACGGAAAGATGGACGAATATACCTGTGAGTTCATTAATGCATCCGTGCCATCATGAACCTTATTCCATATTTGTGCAGAATTATTTTTAAGACCATGATTTGAACTCAATTAACACTTTTATTTGTTGTTCTAACACACAGCAAGTAGGACGTGTTTATAAACAATATATGACAGTCCAAATATTACCTTATTAAATAACATATTTACCAGCCTTACTGGGGTGGGAAATAAATATATAAAAGTTGCACAACAGCACCATGGGGTATCATGGGCTGGACTTCTATGTTTATCTGAGCAAAGAACCTCTTCTTCTCAAAGTTGCTGAGGCATGATTCCAATAGACAGCGTCTGTCAGCCACAGATCAGTCTTTTAACACCTTTAAATCACATCCAATAATCCACAACCCACTCCTATCACCCCCTCTGTCATTAGTTTTCAAAAGGTTAAGGTTTCCATGACCAATACAGGACTATCACAGATTAGAGATCCTTCACTATATTTGTGCATGAGAAACTTATCTATATAGTTATTTTTACTAGGTTACACCAGATCCACCTGAACCCTCTCTTGTCAAAAAGCCCCAAAAGTTGATTAAAATTGATTATGTGCCTGTTCAACACATTACACCGAGCGGAGCTGTTGACCTCCCCAAGATGGCTCCACCAAATCACATCAGCGTCGATTGGTGAAAACGATGATACAGGGTCTACTCTAATATTGGCTCTGTTCGAAAACCTAGGACGTGTCCTCCAAGGACGAAGTCTACCTAGACTGGATCCTTCGAAGTCCTTGAAAATAAGGAGATCGGAAGAGTTTAGGCTGTGAATTCGAACAGGTCCACCCTTCTCGGCGGGTTTTACCGCCGTATGCTCTGTTGTTGTTAGCAACGTGATAGCGTTGACACACAAAGCAGGAAAAGAATGAATACAGAAGTTTTCAAAACTGTTTATTTATTTATAATTTTATTGTGGAAGTGAACAAAGACTACACTCACAAGAATCCAGAATGGAATAAATGTTCCAACCACTCGGGAGCAGGGAAAAATAAAATCAAATGTAATGATAGAAACCTTAGTCAGTTAAATAACATTACTCTGATCACAGCTTGCTTGGTCTGCGCAATGAATCCTGGGATATCCCAGAATACCGAGGATAAGACATCAGACCCGCTTATGTCAAACCGGGCAAGAAGGGCGCATTTAAGGTCCGCATAACAAGGACTCTTGGAATCCCGACCAGACCTGCGGTAATGCGCTATGGCGTAATGCGGCCTTCGAATCGGTCTTCTAAGGATCGCGTCCTAGGTTTCAGTGAGAGCCATTATGTCTATGGACCTAAACACACATCAACCCAGCATGCATTGCACAGTTGAAAAACTACCTCCAACTGTGAAAAACATAACAAAGGATATATAGTTTTTCAAAGTAGTTATGAGTTTTTACTAGGGGTGGAACAGTTCACAAAATCCACCGTTCGGGTCGGTTTACGGTTTCGTGGTCACGGTTTCGGTTTGGTTCGGTATATGTTGATTGTTACACCGAAATCCCATTAAAATTTATGAAATTAATGAAAAATCAAAAAAAATTAATGAATTGTAATTATTTTTCACGAGATCCGCTGAAACCCTGGATCATTTCCAGATGTTTTGCTGCTTTGAATTTAATCATCTGGCGATGCCTCTACCATCTCCAAGGAACTCAGTACATGGCGGGGCGGGAACAGCGGAGGCTGTAAGCTTTGCTTTGTGCAGGCGCGGTCTGGAGGCGCCAGCAGGGGCGGGAGCGCTGATGGAGTATGTGGGATTTCTGGGTTAGCCGGACATATTTGGACGTGTTGCCGTTAGCATAAACAAAATGTGTTGCACAATGCTTGCACACTGCTGTACCTTTTATCCACAGCTTTCTTCCCGCCCTTCATGCGGAGGTCCTCTAAATTTAAAGTGGTCCCATACAGCAGACTTATAAAGTGCTGTTTTGGCGCTGGTTTTCCAACAACTGTTCTTTCCCACTCGCCATACCTACACACTGTACGCCACAACAACTGATCTTTTTCCTGCTTGACCCGCTCTGCTAAACCCAGCTTCGCATTTGTTTACTAACCTGACAACATTGCTTTATCAGTCGCAGTACCGCCACCTTCTATTACTGGATGAAAAGCTGCTTCTATTTTATGGCGCAACTGGAGTTAGCGCATGAACCGAACGAACACACCGCCAAATCTCTCATCGGTGAGCAGGTCGAACTGGAATACAGTTCGACGGTTTTCGTGGATAAACCGAAGTCCCATCCCTAATAATAATCTGACATGTGGGGGAAATATTTTATCCCAGCGATGATCACATGAACGAGGTTTGCGTTGATGCCATCGCAGAAGATGACCAGCAGGAAAGGACGCCACCATGCGTGGGTCTACCTGGACAAAATAAAAGGCTGTGTGGCGTCTGCACATGCAAAGCAGGGCAAGATGATTTGATATTCCTATAAATCCATATAATCATATTAGATGCAAGCCGTATATTTTGGTATTTCAATTATTCATACAAATGTTAGTCTGTAATATAAACCTTCAGTTTTATTACAAGTTAGACTCGTGTGAATTTATGTGTAAATTTAAGATTTTAGCGCTTTACTCGGTAACTAGACTGTTAAAACCGATATAGGGTTTTTCCTACATGGGAAACCAGAACAAGGAGAAGAAAAGGTAATAATCCAAAATGACAAACTGAATTACTGATCTGATCAAGAAGAATAACCAAGGTTGATTTAAATATGAAAGCAGCAATGGCTGATGGAGAGTGGAAATAAAGGAAAGCCTTAGCATATGCTTCTGTCTTTGGCAGCTTATGGATCAGCATAAATCTCTTTGAACAACGTCTGAATCCTAATCTAAATATGCATTATTAATCTGCAATAACTGATTAATGAATATTTGGCTCCAGCAGTCAGCAGCTAATGGAACATTTGTTTTTAGGAATGGCGGTAATCACCACCAGCAGGTTTATAGTTACAGGAATTCAAGGTCCTGTAATCATCTGGATTTATTTCCTACCAGGACTAAAACTGAGCTGAAATTTAAAAGGTGCTTAAAGTATTTAAAACATCTTCTTTAAAGTAAGTAGGGGAATCATGGCCCAAATATTAAATTGTTCCTGCCTAAACATGTATATAAATGTACTCTTTAATAGGAGATGATATTGATACAAAAGTTAGAAATTTTTCTATTTTAAAAAAGATGCTATCTTATATAATCTACTGTGTTTCTTTGGAGTTCATCCTTATTCAAATTTAAGTTAGGTTCCTACCGTCAGCCTGAACACCTAAAGTCGATAATCATCATATCAAGCGGTCATCTGTCAATGGGATACGTTTGATGGCCATAGCATCTTGATTCATATGTGGCAGCTAATATACGCAACCATTGAGTTTCCGTCCCAGTGTTCACGGGGATGAATGTCTCAATGATAACCCGACGGAAGCAGGCTAAACAGAACTGGGCGAACTAAGGCGGAGCGACTCTTCAGCCGCCGTCTCGCTAGCGTAGCGCTGAAAGCGTGCGACGGTGGAAGGAAAAACCGCAGAACGGGAACGCCGGCGAAGGCCGACAAAGTGTGGTATGCCTGAAGGCCCGCCAGGTTCGAGACAAGAAGCGAACATAGAAAGAGCGCCGGCCGCAGGCGGCTGTCGGCCGCTCCACTGGCGGCGGTCGAACACACAGCCAGGGCAGGGCGAGCTTTCAGAGGCGGCTGCCCATCAATAGGATGAGGCATCCCAGTTAGTGCGGTCGAAACGGGACTACACTGGAAAACAGGCAAAAGTCAACATCTAGAAACAAAAGGTGTTGATGGCAGCAGCACGGCTGATATTTCTCTCGGGATGGTGCGTAAACAGGAACAGACCAGGTATTTCACTATGAGAAAAACCGAAGAGAGCAAGAACGTTAGAGATTGAACTAACAGATTCTACCAGGGTGGAATAGAGATAGGAATGGCAGAATGATGAAAGGGATTTATATATAGCAGTCTGAAATACTATAGCAGAACTATAAGAGTGGTCGGATAGCGCAAGCCACTCTAACTAGAAACTTTATCAAATCAAAAGCTGCTTTCCGGTGCTTACGTTTCATCTCAAGCACACACACCTGCAAACATAAAAAAAATAATGAAATAAAAAGACTTCAAAAGAATAAGATAGAGCATAATACCTGTTTTATTTTTTTGACAAAGCTTGGATGTTAATAATTTTACATCCTAATAAAGATCAGATTATTTAATTAAATCAATAATTAAGACATTTTCATACTTTTTACCACATCTGTACTACTTTTAATTGTTGCATATTAACAAGGATTCACTGACCCTGTTTCCCATAAAAGGCAAACTGTTGTGATTTCAGACTTATTTGGCACCAAGTAAAACATTTTATCCTTCTTGGCCTTTCAGTGGAGATTTGCTACAATGAGTTTTTTCTTTAAGCTCTATATGAACAGTTGAACTGCTCAAATAACAAATAAATATAACAGACACTCTGGATGTTTTGTAAAGTCATTCAGAAGAAAATAAGCTGTTAAAAGTAAAATGTCTGCACCGCATTTAATCCAAGCTCTAATTGTTTTGTTTATGTAAATGTCCTTGAGATTCCCCAGGTGCATTTCCACTCAGCTTCATTTTCATTCAGAAAACAAACCTGGAGGAATAACAGCCCAACATCAATTTAGGTCCATTAACCCAATGAGTCAACAAGGTGGTTCAGAAAAGTCAGGTTTTTAGATGATAATCTGAGCAACCCGATAATCTCGCGTCACAAGCTCAGGTTGGTATTTAAAAGCATCTTATCTGGTGTAGAAAAATGTTTTCACACCACTGCTGAAATCAGAAACATGTGAAGCTTTTACACAACTGAAAAAACAAGTAAAAAGCCATCCTCCTGCTCCAGATTGAAAAGTCAGATTTCTACCCAGGTGATGAGACCATTTAAAGCGGACGGGAAGTGGTTGGTTTGAGTAAAAACATCTGCAGAAGAGGCGGGAGGCAGATCGCAGTAACTAGGGAAGATGCTCAGGAGTAGATCGGAAACAGACGTCTAAGTTGGAGTAAAGAGAGACAAGATGGCCGACTGAACAAAGATTGAAGAAGACGGGGAGGAGAGGATCAGAGGAGTTTATTCCCCCTTTCCTACTGGCTGAGAAACCAGTTCAAACCGGGGAACAAATTGGATTTTAGGCTACGTCCACACAGCAGCCTGAAGTGACACAAATCAAATTTTTTTTTTTTTTGCCCATATGCGACCTGGATCTGATCTTTTCATGAGTCTGAACAACTCTGATCCGATTTTTCCCCATGCGTCCCAGTCCACTTAGCTCTGTGGTCCTGAATCCGATACGAATCTGATCTTTTCAAATGCGACCTGTGTCTGAACGGCCAGGTCGCATTCATCCGACATGAACTACATTAATACCAGACAGAGGTCATTATTCTGCGTCTTGCTATGAAGAAGTAGCAAGAAAAACAACAACCATCGAGGGGATGATAATGCAGAGAGCGATATTTATGTTTAACCATATTGAAGTTTGTGTGTTTTTAAATTTGGTAAAGATGGCTGGATCTCGGCTCAGTGCTAGCATCCATGTTAATTTCCGTAAACTTCGTGGCGCTGGCTTGTGACATCATTGCGTCCTCAACTGCATGCGGGACACTAGCGTTGTATGAATGCAGTTCACACAGGAGATCACATACAAATTGCATGTATTTGGAAATTTGCCAGCACTGACATGAAAGGATTTCACAAAAATGGGAATTGAGCAAAAAACTCCTGCAGTGTGAGCGTAGCCTTAGTGAGCCAGTCAGAACAGCAGCGCACTGGCCGTATGTGTACTTTCGGGTTAAGCACGACTTGGCAAAGCAGCCGTGTTAAAAATCACCTGCTGCTCTGATCGGCATGCTGTGGGAACACCAGAGCCGGTTTGACCCACTAAATTACGCAACACCATTGAACGCAGCATATGGCCGTCAACACATTGCGCCAGTCGCTTCTGATCTAACAAGCAGAAACAGCTCTGTTTCCACTGGATAAACATGGAGCAGCTCTGGTCAGAGGGATTCAGATAATAGAGAGAAACAATAAAGCACACCGACTACGACCTGGCTTCCTTCCATGTTGCTTTCCATTGTTTACTCTCCTAATTTCTGTCGCACTGGTGACATCATCAAAGCTAACCCAGTGTGATGGTGTCATCAGTCACTTAGCTGAGGGGGGGTCAGAGGCCACGCAGTTGCCAGCGAGGGGTAGACCAGCATTATTTGCCAGTGGGAAGGAACCCAAATGCTGATTGTTAGCGGGTCCACCATGTTTGGAAACCTGCATTAAACGCCGTTTTCAGTGGGAAAGAGGCTTAATTTAATAAAACAGGCTGAATGCTTCTGCTTCTTATGCAGCCTGGACACATCCTAACTCCCTCCTGTTAAGCATATACTTGTGTAAATACGTATATATTTTCTTTTTTGTGTCAATATTGGTTAAAAAAAACAAGTTTAACAGGAAGGTTAGTTAATTTAAGTGCAATTAGAGGGAGAAGGGGAATGAATAGCCGGTTTTACTTTTTCATACCCATTTTCAGACAATTGCCATTAATCAATGTCACTTATCTGGCTCTATATACTGACAGGTCTATTTGGTGGATTTTTTTCGTTCTATGTTCAGGTGAATTTAGTTAGTTTGGAAATTGGCATTTGGTTGGGTTGGTGGTAACTAGACTTGTTTGTGTGTATTTGGTTGTTTTATTAATTGTTTGTCAGATTTTCTGTCTGACAAAAAATTAGGCTCAGGACTGTTAATGGGCGTGTTTTAGCTGCTTCACTCAAAACTGAGCTTCATTAGCACAGAACCATTTATTCAGCCTACAGAAGGACATGCATTACCTGCAGTTACACAGCACACAGCTCTGCTTTCTTTCTTTTTTTTATTCTTGCTAGTCCTTCACAATATCATGTCTGGATCTTATACTTACCTTCAGTGGTTAAAGGAGAAGTCGCTCATATTCAGAATTCAAACTTCTGAAAGTTCTTTAAATCT
>JAGKQL010004305.1:0-14728 GCA_018398635.1 Cyprinodon brontotheroides
CTTTCATCATTTACTCAAATGGGACCAAAAAAAAAAAAAGCTAAAGGTCTGCATGAACTAAAAACAGAAACATTATGTGTTGGCCAGAGAGGTCAAAGGTCACTAGCTGGATCCAATTCTATTCAGTTTATTTCTATAGCTCCACTCCACATCATGTCATCCTCACAGGTCACTTTCCGCGCCCCACCAGATCATCCAGTCAGATTGCATTCAAAGTTTTCTATCTAAGGAAAACCAGCTGATTGCATCGACTCATTGGACTCTTCAGCAATCCCCTGTCAAGCCTGCTTAAAGTAACAGTGGAGAGGAAAAACCCCTTTGAACAGGAAGAAACCTCCGCTGATCCCAATAATGTTCAGTATCAGCTCTAAAGACGAGGGTTGTTTGCTTTTGTTTCATTTTAGATTTCAGGATTATTTGCACTTTAAAATAATAATTTAGAAAACCTTAAAATATTGTCAAACTATTAATATATACATATATTTTCATTTTATTTAGACAAATTTCCATCACATTCAGTAATTACAGCTTTACCCATTTAAGATCGTATCTGAAGATATAAACAGAAAGTCCAAATGATTTTATCCATGTTGACTTTCTGGTATTTTTTACAGAATATCACTAACTTAGTTGTAATGATAACAAAAATAGACAGAATTGAACAATAAGGGGGATTGTACCGCCTCGAGCAATGAAACCACAAAGTTATAAGAAATATCACAAGAACAATCAAATGAAGTAGGATAGAATTGGTTTTACGTAATCAGCCCTTTTGGTCCCAATCTTATAAAAATTTTCCTTTTTTAACTTGAAGGGAAAAAGTACAACAGAGTATTAGGGCCAGGCTAGAGATGTTTTTCAATTCTATTTTGAGAATAAAGTCGTAACATTACGAGAATAAAGTTCTAAAATTACGAAAATAAAGTAATAAAATTATGAGAAAGTTATGACTTTATTCTCGTAATTTTTACGACTTTACTCTCGAAGTAAGGAAAAAAAAAAGTCTGGCCTCACCCTAATACTCCGTCGTACCACATGGAAACATGTCAGTTCTTAATGTTTGAGGAAACGAATGACTAATGTAGACGGAATGCGGTTTAATTATCGATGTGGAGATGTAAACAAGTCCTGGGTGGACCATGTGGCAGGGTGTTCAGGCCCTTTGCTAACCGCTTAGCTAGTGTTTTATTGCCTGAACCAGAACGGACTCAGGATCCCAACTAATGGTTGGATTACACACAATTAAAAAATATTACATTAATTATAGGTTTAATAGTAAGAAAATGGGACATTTTGCTTTAGTTAGTGGTTCAGGTTATCCTGAGCTATCTCTATAGTTCTGCTGCTATAGGCTTAGACTGCTGGAGGACATAGGGGACCCCTTTTCATCATTCTGCTTCATTCTATCTGATTGAAATGAACTCACAGGTGATGGATTTAATTCCGGTTAATAAAGCTTTTCAGAGGAGCAGACTCTGATCGGGTCAGGTTGATCTGAACCTCTAACCTCAGATTAGAGCAACTTAAACTCCTTCGCTAAGGAACAGCTAAACATCAGGGCCTGATTGGGTGTGACGTCGGTGTTACCCAGGCTGAAGGCGCAGATGTTGATGCAGCAGCAGCAAACCGCCGTCAGGCAGCGGATGGCGAGGAAGAGGAGCGGCTGAGGAAAAACGGCAGGAAGCAGGCCGCAGAAGGCGTGCAGACAGGCGCACGCCAGCAGAACCGGACGCTTCCCGTACCTGCAGAGGAATCATCCTGCAGGTAAGAGAATGAATGACCGTGCTGAGGGGACATGAGTGAGTGCAGGTGGGTGTACCTGTCTGAAATGGCTCCTCCCACCAGAGATCCCAGCAGCAATCCCACCATGTAGGCAGTCTGACCATAAGACAACCAGTCTGTCCAACCGCACACTGTCTGACACAGATACATGTCTGATCAGTGAGTGATGAACATCAGGGGGCATTTAAAAAAAGACATTTAGGTAGAAACTCAGTAAATCTCATTTGAGTTTCTGCTCCATAAAAACAGGAAACTTTCACCTCCTGTCAGAGTCTTAATTAGTATGACTGAGTTTTTTATTTTTATTTCGAGAATAAAGTCATAAAATTACGAGAGTAAAGTTGTAAAATTAAGAGAATAAAGTCTTAGAATTTTGAGAAAAAAACATAAAATTACGAGAATAAAGTCGTAAAATGACAAAGTCGCAATATTACGAGAATAAAGTTTTAAAATTTCGAGAATAAAGTCATAAAATTACGAGAGTAAAGTTGTAAAATTAGGAGAATAAAGTCTTAGAATTTTGAGAAAAAGCCATAAAATTATGAGAATAAAGTCGTAAAATTACATAAAGTCGCAATATTACGAGAATAAAGTTTTAAAATTATGAGAAACAAGTTGTATTTTATAACGACTCTTACTAGAAGTACTTTCTTCCCTAAAATGAGGAATGTGGTTTATCTCAAAATAAAAGAAAACATTTTAAATCTCTATCTGGCCCTAACACTCCGTCGTATAATCGGAGCTCAAAGATGCGTCTAAAGTTAACAGGTCACCTTTCATCTGTCTATAATGTGAAGCTATCATCTCTGCTAATCAAAGCTCTGCAGCACCTGGTTCTAAAGTGAGATTAAAAATTCATCATTTTAACATCTGGGTTTAACTTTTCAGGCGAAAATCTAAAAAGTTATGTAAAAGTCCCTGGAGTAAAGTCCGGACTGTAAATCTTTGGAACTTTATTTCATTTATTCATCAGGGAGGACATTCTTCAACACATCTTCGTTTCTGTTTAACAAATCAACCTTTCCCTTTTTAACAGGAAGTAATAGGAGGTTGACCAATGAGATTTTTTTAAGAGGAAATCCTCAGCTTTGGTGACCAGTCGTCCCAGATTTCAGGGGACAGTCCCTGTTTTGGACAATTTACAGTTATTATGAAAGAGGGGGGTAAATGTAGCCTGTAAACTGTTATTACAGTAGAAAGAGCGTGCTGCGCGCAGAAACAGCTGTTAGCATATAGACCAGGATCACAGCGCCACTTTTAATCCCTTAAACCCTGAGGGTCTCCGGAGAAAATTTCATAATTTGAATTAAAGCAAGTTTAGCCCCCAAACTATAAATTGGAAATACAATTGTTTGTGTTTTTGAGACAAAAAGGCATTGAGGAAAATTTTTCAGGAAACTTTTAAATGTCACCATGTCTGATTTATATAGGTGATTAAACAAAGAAAAAAAAAGAAAAATAGTTAGCCTTACTAAAGAAACACACCAAGAAACTCCATCTGAAACTCTGGAAGAACCCTCAGAGTTTATAGATCCACATCTTGACTACAAGTCAAGCAAATTGGGAATGGAAGAATAGAGATAGGATGAAGCAGAATGATGAAAAAAGGGGTCCCTATGTCCTCCAGCAGTCTAAGCCTATAGCAGCAGAACTATAGAGATAGCTCAGGATAACCTGAGCTACTCTAACTAGAAGCTTTATCAAAAAGATCCACTTCTTTACTATAACTAAAGCAAATTTATATCAGTTGAATAAGTTGAAGCATTTTTGTTCCATAAAGGTTTAAGTGGGCAGTGTCCAAGGCGGAAATGGGATTTTTGCACAGTGAAAAAATGCATTTTTTCACTCATCAAATGGAATCTGGTCAGACAAACATGCTGATTTCTATTATTGGAGACCTTCTGCATGAGACAATTGCTTCTAAGATTTGATTTATTGAAATGTACAAATAATATCACCAAACCGAAAAGGTCTGAGCCTCTAGTTTCCAATGATGGCAGCCATTAGGGGGCGGGGCTAAAAATGAATACCTGCTGCTGCATTACTCCCGCAGAGTCACACGTCTCAGGTGGAATTTTAAATCTCATTTTATTTGTTTACGCAGCTATAAAACAAAAAGTTTTATGCGTTTCATGCAGAACATGTTTTAGAAATTTTACAGCCCTATCTGAAAGGCGTGTGGATGAAACACCATGTGACTGGGTTTTGGTCATTTCTATACATAGATAAACATATACTGTGTTACGGTGAGAGTGTAATTGGTTCATTGGATCTGAATTGAGCTGATTACTGTGATAAATCTTTGATTTGAGCCCAGGTAATGAAAAAAAAATGGCTTTGATGTGTTTGTTTTACTAAAGATGAGGACCGGAAATGTAGCAAAAGGTGAGATAAAACATTGGCTGCAACTGGAATGAGGAAATAGACTCAGATAAAATGAAACAGAATGATTGAAAACACGTTATAAGGAGCTAATCTGTAACTAAACTAAATTATAACTAAACTGTTTTAATATTGAGACAGATTTTAATACAGGCAGCTGAAGGCTACCCGATGCACTGCAGCTATCCAGGATACAATATAAATAAACCGGAGGCCTTTTCATTTTATAGTTATCATTATTTAGAAAAAATCTATCTTTTTCTATTTTTATATACAAACAAAAGTTTAATTTAAATTTTTTGGAATGGAAAAAAAGTGAAATTCCCACAAACTAAATTGATTAATGTTATTAATCATGGATTTTTACACTAGATTAGATATTAAGAAATATGTAAAAATGGATGAAAGGATCTCTCTCCCCGTTTCCTGTTGAATTTTTCCTGAAATGTGTTTATTTTTATCTACCAGCTGGAAATGTCCCCCAGATTAGCTTTCAGAAATCTGGCCCCCTCAGCTATCAGTGAACTTCAGCACTGATGTATTGACACATCGGAAGCCTATTGGAGCCTTAAGACCCCACTGCATGCAATCTGTTAAAGGGGGGGGTGCACAGGGTTAAACGGATCGATGGGGGTCAGACCTTTGAGACTGGGTGCTGACAGCAGCGAGTAATCCTCTCCACGCGGCGTCTTGTCTATAAACTCCCTCAGTCAGGGGAATTTAGTGGCCTCGCAGGTGAAACAGGCTTTTAGTGAGTAAATAACATGAATCTATACATGAAATAAGAGAAATCTAAATTTTCCGACCATGGCTTGTCTACAGTGAAAAGAAGGACTGGGTTATTTACTTTGGCCTTTTGGAAACACAGGAAGGAGCAATCAGCTAAGTGAGCTTAGTGCTTGGAAAAATCTTTCATTTCCTTTAGAGACAGCATGAAAAGTTAAAAACAATAAGGTGATAGCTTCATCGGTATTGAGAGAGGATCCCACTTTTTAATTTGCTAAATGGTTTTTTTCAAAAGAAATTCTTTGTACTCTAATTTTTATGGCTGAATTTATTAGTTTTTCTTCTGTTCTAATTCAGATTTCATAGAAAATTGTCATTTTTAATTAAAGAAAAAAAATGTAATGTAAAATTCCTAATTGAATAGAAATTGAATAGAAATTTCACTTTATGCAGTTCTCTTAAAATATTGATATATATAATATATATATATATATAAAAAATATATCCCTTGTCCTGTTTTTTATTTCATGCTTTTTTTGTGCAGCCATTAAAACACGCTGGCCCTCTGGTACATTTGGTGTAGAACTTCCACTGAAAAATGCATGTCCTATTCTGTTAAAAAAATTTTTTTTTATTAAAAATTCTCTTTTTTATTATATTTTTCTGTATAATTTTTTTTATTTATTTTATTTCTTTATAAAAAAAAAATAATAAAACATTTCTGTATCTGTATGATGGGTCTGTTTTATGTGTTTTCTCAATTAAAAGGGCCCCTTGCCGAGGGCTCCAAATTTCCTAAAACCGCCCCTGCCTCTACATGAGTTTTCTACCAAACATTGTCCATTATTTTACAGCATTAATTTGGTAACAAATTGGTAATAAAAGTGACTATAAATGACTTTGTAAATCATTATACAGACGCTTTATTAAAGATTCAGCGGTAAAAGGTGAAATCTAAAGTTACCGGGGCTCTAAACTCAGCTGTAACAGAGCTGCTCAGAGTTCCTAGAAGAACTGCAGAGACGGGTGACCCAAAGATGACCCGGTCAGTGCCCACGTGTCGGTCCACCAGGCTGCCAGGGAGCAAAACCAGCACAGATACATGTGGAGGTTTGACTTCAGGCTGGGAGAAAACACAGCTGTTCCACATTAACAGGGCTGAATGAGGACCCTTCCAGTTGATGGATGGTTCCCAACATGTAAACATCTGTGGAAACCACCTCAAGTCAGTTAGAAAATAAGTTGATATTTAAAGTTATTTTTATAACTCGGTCACTAACAGGAGGAAACATGTGGCTATAGAAACATGGATCCTGACGTGTTTATAGTCTAAATGTTTTCAGAAAAAAACAATGAACTAATTTTTTCTTCCAATAACAAAAAGGCTGTTGAAACTTTATGCTCTAAATTCAAAGTATTTATGTAATCCCTTTAGTTTTACTTAATCACTATATTTACTTTTAATTTTTATTTATTATTATTATTGATGTTAAAACCATGGCGAATGCACTTATTTCTTTTTGTATTATAAGGAATTTTATAATAAAAATAATAATTTTTACTCACTTCTTCCTGTAATCTATCCGTCCTCCAATCAGCGTCCAGCTCTGAAGCTTCTACGTGCTGTGATTGGTTCCTCCCTTCCCTGGGCGGGAACGTCCCGCGCAGGGACGCGGCTGATTCAGTGCCGTTGTCATGGCGACACGTTCTGGCCGCGACGGCTGCCGTGAAAACGTCGAGGAAGAAGAGGAACGGAGTGAAGAAGAAGAGGAGGGACAGCCGCCAGTAGACGGACAGCTGCAGCGGGGACATGGCGGCGGTTCCTCTCGGAGCGGTGGAGCTCCGGCGGGTTCGGAGAAGTTTTCAGGAGCTGCTCATGTTGCTGCGAGCTGCTGCTGCCTGGTTGTGTGAACAGCTGCTGCTGTCACAGGACGGTTATTACTGAGCCGCCGGGCTGAGAGCCAACAGGCTCAGATTTACTGCCAACTTTCCCCGGGCCCCGCCCCTCCCCTTCTCTCCCCGCCTTCTTTACCATATATGGTTTTTAGTCCAGGCGGAGAGCGGCAGAGCGACACCCAGTGGTCAGTTCTGAGCACTGCACTGGATATATGCCTGTAAAAACTCATTTAACATGAAGACCACAAACAGGCTTAAATTGGAAGACACCCGAACTTTCGCTCGTTTTTTTTTAGGTTTCTACAGAAGAGGATTAGGGCCACTGAAAAAATACAAAAAGGTTAACTGATTTTTAAATTTTATTTCAGTTTAATACGGGAAAAACAGTCAGAATTCTGACTTTAATCTCACAATTTTGACTTTTTTCTCAAAATTCTGACCTTTTTTTCTTGAGAATTCTGACTTTTTTCTCAAAATTCTGACTTTAATCTCACAAGTTTGACTTTTTTTTTTTCTCCGAATTCTGCCTTTATTTCCGGAACCCTGGTGAAACTATTTCAATAATGGAAGAACAGAAAGTGATTAAAACAACATAAGTAGTTTAGTCTCTAAAACAGACATAACCAGTCGAGATGCTAATATTTTGTTAGCTGTCAGAATTCAGTGACTAAAAGATTAAAATTCTGACTTTTTCCATATTAAACTGACATAAAATTTAAAAATCAGTTAACTGTTTCATTTTTTTTTTTTTTTGTGGCCCTAATCCTGTTCCTTACGTTTCAACCTATTATGATTCATAAGTCCAATCATATATCCTTTACACACCTAAAGGCTCCAACAATGCAGAAGAACAAAGGGGGTCTATTTGATTAGCATCTAACTTGGAATGTGTGCAGGAGGATGAACCTCCATGCTGCTTAAAGGAAAAGTCCGGTCAGCAAGATATGATCAGTGGATCATTATCTATACCTAAAACTAATACGTTTGTGGCGATTTAATAAATTAGCGTTAATCAGTAAAAAAATAACAAGAATTTTCGTCTCGATCACTGAGTCTGGGAGCGGCCATTTTTGCCCAGTTCACCAGAGTTATAGTTAAATTGACAATTCCTACGTGCATGGCACTCAGCACCACAGTTTGCTCTGGTGCGAGCCGACAGAATCGACAAAGACTCCTGCATAGGTTATTAAAGCGATCTTCGCGTAAGCGAGGAGGTTTAACTGCCTGTTTGTACGACTGCACCCGAGGAAAATAGCGCGCCAGGTCGCGCCGGGCAAAGCGTGTCAAACCAAAACCAGTAGGACCATCCTCGGTTGTAGAAAAAACAAGCGGTTGGACTCATAGAAAAATGGTTGTCAGTTCCAGGAAAACAAAGTTCCAATTCTTGGGAAACAATGAAGCTTATTTTTATGATTTAGTGACATTTGTGACCGCTGCTGTGCTACATCTAACCTAAAAACATCTTTAAAGTTTATATTGGGTCATATAAAATGAGATATACATATTGATTTTAAGCTAACATAGCTAACAGTCCACTTTGACCTGCAAATACTGATGGGAAATTAAGGACCATAAAACAGACTCTGGATGATGCACAGCTGTGTGCGCAGGATGTTTTAGTGCGGCCTGGAAACAAACAGATCATCAATATATAGGCGGCTTTTCATATAGAAAACCTTAGTTTTTCAAAAACTTCGTCGACCGCTAACAGTCGGCTTTTGGCTCTTTTCTCATCTGAACAAAAGCGGATCTAACCTCTCTTCAGAATACTACATGTAAAGAATGTCCTCTTCTCACCTGCTCATCTTTATCTATTTATAGAAAAGGCCAAAAACCAGTCATGGTGTTTCGTCCATGCCTTTTCAAATAGTTTCTAAAACAAGTTCTAGATTAAATATGTAAAAACTTTTTTGTTTTTGACTTTTAACCTCATAATTCTGACTTAAATCACAGAATTTTCCACTTTAATCCCAAATTCTGACTTTTTTTCTCAAATTTAAACTTTTTTCAGGTCCCCGGTGAGGCTATTTCATTAATAGAAGATCAGAAGGTAATTAAAACAAAGAGAGCTAGTTTCTAAACAGAACCAATTTTGACTTTTTTCTCAAATTCTGACTTTTAATCTAAAATTTTAAATCTTTTTCTCAGATTTCTGACTTTAATCTCAAATTCTGACTTTTTTTTGTCAGCACTCTGACTTTTTGTGGGTTCCTGGTGATGCTGTTTGATTAATGAAAGAGCAGAAGGTGATTAAAACTTAAAGAAGAGCTAGTCTCTAAAACAGACATAGCTACAGCTGGATGCTAACATGTTTTGTTAGCTGTCAGAAATTCAGTCAGCATTCTGGGGAAAAGTCAAGAATTGTGAAATTAAAGTTAGAATTCTGGGAAGATAAGTCATAATTCTAACTTTTTCCCATATTAAAACTGAAATAACATAAAAATGTGTTAACTTTTATTTATAGCTGTGCAAACAACTAAATTGAAGATTTAAAAGTCCGCCAAACATGTGTGACTCTGCAGGAGTAATGCCACTGCTCACAAGTGCTGTGCCATGTTTCTCAAATCACGACTCAACAAGCTCTGAGTGTTTCCCACAGCATGCATATCAGAGCCGAGGCGATTTTACCGGGGGTAAATTCTATTGCACCGGGGTAAATTACTTTTAAATTTGCTGGATTACTTTTATCTGTGGACCCTTGTGGAGTATAGACAATTGAAGATTGGATTTACAGAACGGCTTCCGGATGCCTTCAAAGGTATGTGGTTGCAGCTTCTTTGTTTGTTTACATTTTGACATGCTACTATATCTGTTTTAATTGCTTGCTGTGTCCATAAAATGATCTTGGTGGTTGAATTGGTGAGAATCTAAGCTTTCTAATGATTAATAACATGTCTATACTGGTAAAAATGTTTACTGGTGGAATTTATCCATCCGTTTCGCCCTCTTGACCGGTGGGGTCACGCGAGGGTGCTGGTGCCTATCCTCCCATGCGTCCAATATAGGCGTGAGGGTCCCATGGCTGCTGTGTGACTTTCAGACCGGGATAATATTTTCATTCTGGAGTTATTTAACAGGTGGGTTCAAAGAGGTTTTAATGCATGTCCCAAATAACTTATATTTGTGAAAAATCCAAAAGCCTCAAATGCATTTGACCTTTTACATGATCTCCAGTATGATACGTTTATTCTGCAATGTCCTGTTTGTTGTTGTTTTGTTCTTCTGTCTTCTTCTAAAATTTACTGCTTTCATTGGCGGAAGCTTTATTTTAGAAGTCTGATGCAAGCTTATTTTGATTTCAGTAAAAAACGACAACAAAAAATTATAATGGAGAAAATCACACTTTCTATTAGGGTTTTGGAATGCTTACATATACACTTATGTATATTGTATACTTATCTATATCTATAGATATCTATATATCTACATATCTATAGATATAGATATCTATATAGACATAGATATATCTGCTCTATCTGTATCTATATATATATATATATATATATATTATGTAATGAAAACCTCTCAATCTGAAGGAAACTCAACAAAGTACAAGTAAAGTAAGAGTAGAAAGAAAGGTAAAAGAAAGGAGAATTTAAAGCCCCACCATGGTTGTAGTTAAGCATACTGAAGTGTTTGATAAGTGTATTTCCAAAATAAACTTTTGCAGATTTTCTAGGCAAAATGTATCTTTTTTAAAACTCAAATACAGTCAAGGATTTCTGCAGAACTTAAAAAGCAAGCTTCATTGTTTCCTGTTACCTGAGAACTGCAGTGTTCTTCCTGAGAAATGCAGCGTTTTTTCCTCAGAAGTGAGGATGACCTAAAATGTGCACCATATAAAAGGTATAGCGCTTTAAAGAACGTTGCTATTCAGACACACCTACTCTGAGTCACAGGAATCCTCTGGTGGAAATATCTACACAAAGCAAGACATAAACAAATACATATTTGCTTTTTTTTTAAACTTTTAAGCAAGAAATAAGAGTTCTGTCAAGTTTTTACACACTGTGATAGATTTTCACACAAGAAGCTAGTAATGAAAAATCCTTTTTTGCTTGGTTGGCAAAATAAAATGACTAGCAGTTTGTCCAAACACATGTGCTCTTGTGTGTCAGTAAATTTATATGATTAACATGAAACTATATTCCTGCAACAAAATCTCCTCTTTTGGGTGCTGTTGCCACCTGACGGATCAGCAGATTCTCAAGTATGAAAAGTATCACCTCCTCCACCTCCACCGGCTTTCAGTGGTACTTTCATCTGACCAGGACCTGAACCTATCACACTTCAGGCTGTGATGCGATCTACCTGCCTACACCGTATGTCCAAAAACCACACGTCGGACTCTGCGCCAAGAGATGGCGCTGGTTGGACTCCCTTGTTTGCACATGCGCAGTGCTCAAGGTTCTGGTAAATCGGCTTGCAGCTCTGCTTCAACAGCAGGATTTTCCACGACCGCCTCACAACGGCCACCTGCTTCAAACATGTTTGATTTTCTCCCAACCTGACGATTCCTGAGCGGAAGGTGGTCGTGAGAGGCTGAGCGCCCCTTGTTACCCCCTGTATTCTGTTACCCACCTACAGGACTTTCAGCCTGATCGAAAAAATTCTCGCACGATTGGAGAAGCAGCCCGAAAAAGGGCAAAAACTCATACAGGCAATGCCCGGCTTTATGGAAATAACAGGCCGAACAGTGGGGGATCAAAGGGGGACTGCTGTTTTGAAAACCACCTTCAAAGCTCTTAAATATTCTTTACATCCTCCTTTTTAAGCATTGTTTTCTCTATCGTCCATTTGATTTAAAAAATGGCTCTTCTCCAATGCACTCCTTATTCCTAGGTCACAGCAAAATAACAGGTTTACCAACTCCACCAAGAGTCACTTTACATCCATTTCAGTGAAATCCTCCAAAATCATGCCTGTGCTGTTGCTAAAAAGTGTGTGTTCCATTGTTTTGTGTTGCTTTGCTCCTGGTGGGAGCCTGTACATAGGAATAACATGCAAGTCTGTTGATTTCGATAGTGTTGGAATAGTCTGCCTCACCTCATCCAGGACGCTTTCCAAGAGCCGGAGATTTCCTTAAGTGAAGTTTGCTGCACCTTAGGGCATTAAGCAGTTATCACAGATCCCTCCCTCCCTGTAGCTGAGAAAGATCTTATGCATCACGTTCAGACCGCGATGCAGCAGGAGCAGCAAAAGCGTCGTTGTTGCTTCCATTTTGATAACTTATATGACTTTTAGCTTCTATAGCAGTATCTTTTTGCTGCTTTCTTGCTGGGTGTTGTTCAACCAGATTACCATCCTGCCTTCTTCAAAGATTATTTCTCTGTGGGGCCGCTCAGACCCCCACATACCACACATGTGCTACAAACCGCAGGCAGCAGGATAATAAAAAGCCAACATATTCTGCCGGCAGGTTTGTACATTTGAAGTTAATTTAAGGTGTCGTCATTAAACTGTTTAAGAGGAGTGATCATAGCGCTCTGTATCAGCAGTGCTAAGCGTCTGACTCCCTGGCCAGCTCCCAGATCAGCTTCTCTCATTGGTTGATGTGGCTGGCTGTTGAACAGCAGAGGAAATTCCTTCCAACCCTGCAGCAGCTGCTTGTGTGTAGTGCATCACAAGGGTCAGATGCTCAGATGCTCATGAGTCGATTTCGCTCAAAGTGAGCTGCAGGACATTTTGCTGTGCATTGATGCGCATCAACCACTGACCTTGCATGAAAACCAGCTTGCGTCTGCTGCCTCTGCTGCTTGCAGTCTGAACGTAGCATTAGAATTATTGCTGCTCACATCATGCTAAATAAGATTCTCATCTAAGCTGCTGGTTGCAGCTTTCCTTTTATTTTTAACTTTTTTGGTAAATTTTATCAAGATATCTTTTGGTGAACATCTCTGATTTAAGATGTGTTATATGGGATGCTGTTTGTTAAGTTAAGCAGTCAATAATTAGGAGCAATCTATGGTTGTTTAGCGTGTAAGAGAAAAAAAAGGAGTTTATTTTTTTTCACTATGCCATTCATTTATTTAAAAAAAAATCTTACTTTACTTAATAAATATTTAGTTTGGAGCTAAATATTTATTTTGCAAATGAAATATTTAGTTTGTTAAATATTTAGTTTTTTAAATATTTAGCTCCAAGCTAAATATTTAGGTTTTTTTTAAATAAATATTTAGCTCTAAACCAAATATTTAGTTTGTTGAACAAATATTTATTTTGCAAATTAAATATTTTATATGAAAACTAAATATTTACCTCCAAACTAAATAATTTATTTTTTTAAATACACATTTTGCTAGCTTGATGCTAGCTAAATATTTACTTTATGTATTTTACTAGGATTTGCTAAATTAATTTTTAATTAGCAAACAAAATATTTTGCTCCAAAACTAAATATTAATTTAAAAAGTAAGGTTTTAATAAATAAATGAATGACATAGTGAATAAAAAATGACTTATTTTTCTTTTAAATGGGACGATGGTATAACCATAAATATTGCTCCAAATTTTTGACAGCTTAACTTTACAAACGGCGCCCCATAGTGTTACGCTCCATTAAAATATGCTAATCTGAAACCAAAAAGAAAACTAGCAGAAAACACAAAGATCACCTTTAAAGAACGACACAAAAAGCTCCAGACTTTTTTCTTTATTGCTATTTGTCTTATTAGATATAGTATTTATCTCTATCTGCCCTTCTGAGCACATTCTCTTCCGTCACTTTATATATTGATATTTCTCTCACAGTGCTTTCTTTCTAAACCTTTTTTTTTTTTTACATTTAAAACATCTTTTCTACTGCTTACATTCACAATGAGGAGTTCTCATTCTTAAAAACAAACATCCTCTTAGCCATTAAATGTCATTTTAACATGTAATACAAATAGGAAATCAGATAAAAACATGAAAACAAAATAAGAAATAGGAGTAAAATATGGTTATTTACAGAAGAAATAAGAAGCGGGTAATACTTGTCCTTTTGAAGCAGATGAGAGCAAAGAAAACAACTTAGAAATATCTAAAAATTCAGAAAGTCCAAAAAAGTTAAGAAAAGATGAAAACTCCAATAACAGCTTCTTACTTAAAAACATCTTTTTCCCTTATTTGAAAGAACCGATGGTGTAAATGTTTCCACTTAAATAACACATTTTTAGAAATGTAACGACGTATAAAAAGGCTAAAACTGTAATAGCAAATCTGTTTTTTATGTCTTCAAATGTTTAGAAATGAACTGAGTTGTTTTTAAATCTCATAACAACAAATGCCTTTTGAAATCTAAAAGATTTTACCGTCTTTTAATTGGTTCTAACTGATTAAATATTGGATAGAAAATCTTTTGCTGTGTGCATTGTGCAGTTTTACGACAAGTATTAAGACCAGGCTAGAGATTTTTTTCATTTACTTCTTATTTTGAGAATAAAGTTGAAATATTACACGAATAAAGTCATCAAACATCAACCCGTTTCAGAAAGAAAGCTTGGATCTCCGCCCAGCAGATGACGGCCGACCAGCTCCACCAATCAGCAGCCAGAGTCCACTTTGACATCCTGCCCAGTTTGATGCTGCTGCTAAAAGATTTCCCGATTTGTCAAACCGATGCTAAAGTAGAACTTCACATGATGCTCCACATTCCTCACTTTAGGGAAGAAAGGCATTCTGGGAAGAGTTAGCGTAAAATATAACTTGTTTCTCGTTATTTCAGGGCTTTATTCTCGTAATTTTTACGAATCTATTATCATAATGTTGACATTATTCTCCTAATTTATGACTTTATTCTGATAAATTTATGACTATTCTCGTTGTGACTTTTGTTGCATAATTTTACGACCTTTTCCTCATAATTTTATGATTTTATTCTCGTAATTTTACGACTTTATTATCATAATTTTTCGACTTTATTATCATAGTATTGCGACTTTATTCTCGTAATTTTACGACC
>JAGKQL010004306.1:0-14536 GCA_018398635.1 Cyprinodon brontotheroides
GCAGTTTAAATGCCTGAAGTCTTCTCTCCAGCTCCTTTAGAGACTTTCTGACCTGCTGGATAAGCAGCTTTGTGCTGAGACACACCTGAAAGCTAAGAGCTTCAGTCCAGAGATAAGCAGTAAAGCCAGAAGAAGTGAGTATAAAACTCCAAGGTGCCCTGAAGAGTCAGGGAGATCCTATCTGTCCTCTTGTGCCGTTCCATAGAACATATGGTTGCAGCTACTTCAGGGAGGAAAACAACAGCGTGTTGTATTGCATCGCTGTTTCTGCCAGGATGCCTCTCTACAGGAAGCTTTCGCTCTCATTAAAGAACGTTAACTTTTTTTTTTTATTCTGCAGCGGTCATTAAAGTCAACCCCCGAGGGTAAATGTTTTTGGAGCATTGATGAACATGTGAGGCAAACCTGAGAGTAAAAAAATATGCATGATGTCTTAAAAGATTGCATTGTCTTGATTAAAATGAATTATAGTACAAACATATTTAAAAAGCAGATGACAGGACATTATAATTTCAGAAAAGGCCCGATTTAAGAAAATACCAGGTCATTTTTTTATTTTATTTTTATCCCTGCAATTAAACCAGTTTCTACTTAGTATTAGCTTCTCCCTGCGGCTAAAGCTAACAGCTCTTCATTGCACTTCAATATTTTGTTTTACACGAGTGCCCAAATTTGTGTCTTTAGAGAGCATTCAGACCTCTTTAGTTGCTCTTTCATAAAAACAGACTAGAAAAACGTCTCTCAGCTGTCTTAAAAGTAGCAGCATAAATAATATTTTCTACTTATCACTTTTTTACTTCCCTAAGATAAATTATTGCATCTGCCTCTCTCTGTTATTTTAAAAGCCCTTGCTTTAGCCCAGATGAGAGAAGAAAAAAGGGTCTGAGTTTCTAAATATTATTTGTTTCATCACTTTTCCCATCTCTATGGTAATAATCCTGTTTGCTTAAGCATATTTTACAGCTAATGCCCTGTTATTTAAACTAGGAAAAACATTTAGCAAGACACCACGGTGGTGGGCCTCATCAGAGACGACAACGACCAGGACTACAGAGAGGAGGTGGAGCACCTGGTGTGCTGGTGCAGAGATAAAAGCCTGATCCTGAACGTGGAAAAGATGGAGATCATCGTCAACTTCAGGAAGAACCAGCCTAACTTCTCTCCACTGCTCATCAACAGCTCAGCTGAAGAGGTGGTCAGAAGCACCAAATTCCTCGGGGTGCACATCACAGACAACCTTACCTGGACTGTAAACACCACCTCACTGATCAAAAGGGCACAGAAGCGCATGCGGAGGATCAAGACGGCCCACCGGTCTAATGACTCAAAACAGAGGGAGCCGGTATTCAGGTTAGACAAACAGTGGGATAACCTAAAAAGCATTTATTATAGCAACAACGGATGGTTTGTGGATCTGCAACTGCGGCTAGGGCGTCCGAGTCAAGTACTGTAACTCTGGCGAGAGGAAAAACAGGTTAGTGACCACGAAAACCTGATGGAGGATGATCTGAATGTGTGAGTCACTAACCTGGTTTAGAGTCCAGACTGTCCCCAGAAAACGAGAAAGATACCAGCCGGTCAGCTGCTTGCCGCACAGAGAGTTCCAGACACCGAAGCCTTGAAGGACACAGAAGATCCGAGCTGATGAAGGAAGGTAGGATCATCCAAATGGCAAAATCAAGAGGCAGATCCAGGTTCAGTCCACAGTAGAATCCAACAGAATCCAAAGACAGGTCAGGCAAACCGATCAGAACAGAACAAGGGGCTCAAAGGTCCGAAGACAGAAACAGGTAACGATCAGGCAATCAGAACATTATAAGAAACGCTAGAAAAACTCTTACCAAAGCCGCAAGAAATAATCTGGCACTGATAGATGGGACTAAGCAGTTTAAATAGAAACAGGAGCAGGTGGATCAGATGAGCAGTGATGAGAAAGAGGGCAGAGTTAGGTGAATGAAAAACCGATATTTTCAGTGGTAAAGAGGCGATAAAGAGGTGTCTGTTCCCAGGATCTCTCCCACAGATTTGCAACCATTAGACGATCAGCATCAAGATATCATCTCCTTTATCTTAGCAGATAAGATCCTCATGTGGAATATCTGATGCTCCCTACAGAAAATTAGCATATAGAAAACTTCTGGTCTTATAGTGGTTACATAAATAAACCATGAGATCTTAATTGACTCTAAATATTGAATCTTTTTGGGACATTTCTCTAAATCAAAATATTCACTAACTTAGTTTCCATTTTTCACTGGAAGGACTATGAAGTTAAATACTGTCAGCCTAACAGGACTGTTAGATCCCATCACCGTCATTGTTCTACAATCAGGTTTTGGGGAGAGTCAAAGCAAAACCCCTTTGTTCAGATTGTTTATTTTACATTTTTTATATTGCATCCAAGACATTTCAGGTGAAATATTACAGTGATCTGCTGACCTCTGCAGGTTCTTGGCAAAGAAGACAAAATTTTGCTGCCGTAAATTTACATTATATGCTGAATGGGCCAAACAAAACCTGACATCAATGGAAAATTCCACTGATTTACATTTTTACCTGGAGAATTGTTAGTCATTAATCTCTGATTCTTCTTCCATTATCATTGACACAAACCAGCTATCTTGACCACAGTGACATTATGCATTATGTTCTGTTCTATGTTGTTTAAAATAGTGACCAATGATTGAATTCTACACATCTGCAGCTTCCCTCTGATCGAATTACTGTTTATTACCTCTTATGAGTTTCTTCCTTCAGCCTCTGTCAGCATCCAGTGGGTGCAGGGGGGCTAACAAAGAGACGGCTGCATACGTGTCGGAAGAAGTCACTGGAATATTGGTTTAGGTTATACTTCAGATAGACTCCTGCATAATTATGGTAACAGTGAAATTATGCTTGCAGAATCCTTGGATATATCCCAGACAGCTTTACCTACACTGAGCATGTGCAAATTGAGTTCTAGTTTTAGCACTACATATGTTTTTTTTTCCTGTGCTCTTTATCTGCTGTCCTTGAAGCTGGGAAATTCCTGCTGGCATTGTCAGCCGAGCACGTGACTCCCAGCTTGGTAGGAAGCAAGACAACACAAACACTTCTGCTGGAAGATGACTTAAGCTAGGGTTCCCATGGCAACTGTGGGGAAGACTGTTGGTGTGAGGATGGCACAAGAGCGTTGATCTCATTGGGAGCGCTCTGAATCATCTGTCAGTATCCTGTTTGGTGCTGGTTCAACTCTGTAAAGAAGGCTGCATTTGTGTAGCTTGTTGTTGACTGTAGCTACAAGCATCTGTGTGCAGAATACACAATCATGTTGTCCAGTTCTCTGCAGGGACAAACTGCTGCCCATAACTAGACTTCTGGAGACTTGAACGTTTTGTTTGAAAAGCATTTGTAAAAGCCGACAGACTTTGATCTAAAAACTGTTCATTTAAGCTTTGATGGCTTAATCGGCTGTAAAACAGCTTTGCAAAAGTTTACATTTTATACAAATATTTATTAAAATTATTTAATCCTAAAATTTATTTGGATTTGTATTTGATTAAATATTATTCCAGCTTCAAGTCTCCACCATCTTTGCAGACCTAGAAACTATAATTTTGCTAAATTTTTCAGAAGTAAAATCTATTTAATTTAGTCCAGTACACCTACTATATGTAACTTTTTTATCTGTAAACAGGATATTTAAAGTTTTACCATGTGCATTATATTGGTTTATGGATCCAGAAACTCAATCCCTTCCTGTCTATCCTGCTTAGCTTCTGTGTCTTGTCTTCATGTGCTGTTTTTTTGGGGTTTGCAAACTCTATCCTAAATATAGAGAAAGTATAAAATCTGTTTTTCTCCCTGACCTATTATTGTGGTCCTTTCTTTTTGTTTTCTTACTATAAGGGCAGAGCCTTTTTTGCGAGCAAGACCTCAAATACGGCATCAGGTTTTCTCTCATCATGCCCTCATATTTAGCTTAGTCAGTCTTCCTGTCGACTCTGATCTCCGCAGCCTTAGGCTGTTTAACCCTGTTTTAAACTTGGATTTATCACAGTTACTGGGGGTATGAATACCTCTGAAAAATCACTGCTTTCCTGCAGTGTTAAATATATTATTGAAAATAAACATGAAATAGTAACTTAGGTTGTATAAAGCTGATAAAATACAAATTGAGCAGGTTGAAGTTTCTTCAGTATGTAATATTGTTAGGGTTTGGTTGAGGTTTTGAGGACCCAAATGCAAAGGTGAGGAGGCAGCGGTGAGTTCTTGCAGATTTAATGAGATATCTAAGGCAAAAATCCAAAAACCAAAGTACAAAAAAAAACAAGGAACCAAAAACCAGACAACTTCAGGAGAAAACTCACGTGGGGAGCCAGGAAAAGAAGAGGAACCAGCCCTGAGGAACTGCACAGGGAGAGTATATACAGGAGAGAGAACAAAGACAGGACTAATGAGCTGATTGGGAGCAGGTGTGAACAGAGGATTATAGAAAGGAACTAGGGAAAAGGAGATCAACACAAGAGGGCAACAGAGGGCAATCAAGAAAAACCTAAGAAATCAAATATATCCGAAACACCACAAAATAGGAATTAAACAAATAAAACCAGAAAAAAGAAAAACAAGGATCAAAGTAAAAACTGAAAACTCAAAAGGAAACTTAAATAAGAACCAAGACCGTAAGAGATATTTACCTTTATATATAATTTACTGAGAATTGTATTTTAGTTTACATAAAATGTTCACTAAGAGTCTGCAACACCTTAAGTAAGTATTAAACACAATGACAGAGATGTATTAAATACATTCAGATGAACTAACTAAATGTACTCCTCAGGTGTATTTTTGAGGCTGATCTTTACAATTTAAATTTACTGGGAATAAATCTTCATCTTGAAAAAATGGACCCCATTCTGTTGCATCCATCTGATGCAGAGAAGCTAGCTTGTATTTGCAGAGTTTTAGTTAACATTCCCATCCTGACAGGCGGTGTGATTACCTAACAGCCTTCGGGAGCTGCATATTTCCTCAGTGCTTTAACCCAAAGGTATGAAGGGCATGATGCGAATACAAACACCAGCAACAGTGATTGACTGTAGCTGTGCCAGATCAGCAGGACTGTGCTAAACCCCGCTCCGCTGGAACTCTGAGCAGACGTTCACCACTGCATGCCTCTGTTATCACTTTGACTTGTAGCTCAGCGTGTTGCATCTCACACTTTGTTGCAAAGTCAGTTTTTCCTATGCTGCACCGGTTCATGTGGATTTTTGTTAGACATACTTTTTTTTCTGTTGGCACCATGCGAAGGACATGAAATAGAAGAAAATGTTCAGTTAGCATTATATTCTTTGATTCTGATTGAAAAAGATCTTAGTCTTAGTGACACAGAGATATTTAAAACACTGATTCATACAAAAAAAATCCAGCAGTGTACAAATTTGTTCATTGATGGTGTGTGACTAAAGTTACAGGGAGTTTGCTGCTTAAACACATCTTACTTTAAATAAATGAGTCTAAAACTGGAACACGGATACCTGCTGAACTGGCCACTGGCCTCCTGGGAACAGAACTGCCTAAACTGTAAGCATACAAGCATGCAGAATCGTACACCTAAGGGGAATATAGAGATACCAGTCAAGCTAAGGGTCCAGTATCTGGGCTTTGGTAGGGATCCAAAGTAACTGGTGAGAACCCACACATGCATCAGAAAAACTTGTTGCGCTACAAACTGCGCCATTATGTAGTTCATAACCCAGCATTTGGTAAAAAAAATACAAATCATTCTTCATTAGGTTCATACGGGAAGCAGAGTCATAGTGTAACATTCCTCTCTGCACCTTCTATAACCATTTATTAGAAAAAATCATAAAGGACTAGAGCATGCTGCTCTAATTAAAAGTAACTCCAATTGAGAAACAATTGAAAAAGCACCAATTCACAGCACGTCATCTCAAGCATTTTACAGTTCAACAGATCATACAGACAAATTGATTAAAAGTTTTCTATTTAAGGAAAACCAGCTGATTTCTATCGACTTACTGACTCAAAGGCAATCCCTTACACCAAGCATTCTTTGTAGCACAGGGGAGAGGAAAAACTCCCCCTTTAACAGGAAGAAACCAAAAAGAATCACAGGCCCAGTGTGAGCGCCATCTGCTGAGGCCGACTGGGGTTCAAGGAGACAGAAGCACAGATACAAAAAGCAACTGTAAAGGCGGCCCCATCCAGGAAGCTGAGGCATCCAGGCAGACGAGCTCCGAGCCAGCTCCCCATGCTCAGAGGATGAAGAGCACATCCAGCCAGTCACAGTCAGAGAAACAGTGACTACACTGAAAAACAGAGAAAGCTCTCAGAAAACATCTATAAACAAAAGTCTTGATGGCAGCAGCACAGCTGATATTTCTTTCCAGGATGGAGTCACAGCCAAACAGGAACTGATCAGATGAAGCTACTATGAGAAAAAGAAATTCTAGGCCTGGAGAGGAATTAGTCATTTTCTATCTGTTCCCTGAGAAACAGAACTACCTAAACTGCAAGCCTGAAACTATGCACACACTTAGATCCAAGGGAAATCTAGAGACACAAATCATCCTAAGGATTAAGTTTCAGGCTGTGGGAGGAAACTGGAGTAACAGGGTAGAACACATGCATGGGGAGAACATGCAAACCACAGGAATAGAACAAAGGACCAAACCAAGAGTGTGTTTTAGCATTATCTGCTGTCCTGGTTTTGCTTTGAACTCTAATTGCATCATTTTGGATGAGCTGCAGCTGCCTGAATTCAGAGACCTATGTTCAGAATATCAAACCTTTTCTGTGAGCCGAAACCCACTTATTCTTTTAAAGTTTAGAACTAGTAAAATTACTTAGTCATTGACTTAATATTGTTGTGAATATTCTGGTGACAACCCATAATAACACCACGTTCTTACATTTACTATGGTCTTTATCCCCATGGAGTCTAGTTAAGAGCTAACCAACCGTAAACTTCGTCTTTTCTATAATAAATTGTAAGAAATTCTTGTTGATATTTTAGGGGGACTGTAGTGGATTCTGATTCTCTAATGAAAGAGAAAGAATATGTTTCTCTTTATTAGGTGCGGTGGGTATGAGCTTTAAATATGATCTCATCTTGTGGTATTAATCACAGTATTATAAAAAAAATCCACCTTCTTTTTTCTTTTTACTGTAAGTTTAGGACTGTGTACATTCTGCATTAATGGTGTATCTCATATAAAATAAGTACGGAGTTGAATTACCCTGGGTTGAACATGGAGCTTTGAGGAACCTCAAGTTTCTATAAAAGTCCACATGTATAAGATCTGTAATTAATTTTACATTAAGTTCCTGGTCTGCCAAGTTGCTTCTTATCCAGTATCGAACAATTGCAGCCAATCGCAACTTCTCAACTTTTCCTATATATTACTCAGTATATTATGATCAGCTGTGTCAAAGTTCCAGTGAAAAAAAAAAAAAGTTATTTTTCTAAAGGCATCCCTGTTGTTCTTTATTAAAGGCCTAATAACGATGCAGTGAATAAACCTTTGCCTTGGTATGAATGTTATAATTTTGTGCTGCAACAGACATTTAAGACAGACTATAATCAGAGTAATGAAAGGCCTTTTATCATCGTACACAAGGCGTGGTAGAACTACTCTGCTTCAATGAACTTTTTAATGAGACCTAAAAGTGATGGAAGTTTGTTGCCAACTAGGTCATGCTAAGTCAGCTATCAAGGGATAAATAAGACTTTTTAACAAAACGCTGCCTGAAAAACATGAAATGTTTTACATGATACAGAGACACAAAACAGAAAATATACTCTAAGCATCTTTTCTGGGTCAAGAGGAGGGTGGTATTGTCCTATCAAACATCCCACAGCGTGTACCAGTTATATATACTGCAGAGCCAAAGACATGGTTCTGTGGGCGGACACACGGGAAGGAAAAGCGGTGTGAAATTTCAGAGTGGGGGCAAATTTCAAAAACTTCTCAGTTCCATCATAACATAACTGCTATTAGTAATCTTTTTTTATTTCTATTCATCCCATAAACATATTTTGTGCTTGTTTTTTTTTAATTCTCTATTTTGGTGGACATGAATTAGACTTAAAAATCTAGCTAAATTCTGTGTTTAATTTAGTCTATCTCTGGCATTATATCACAGGCAGGCAGACAGACTTCCACGTATTAGATAAAGACATTAATAATAATATTCCAAACATGTACAGGTGTTCATGTGTAAAAGGTCGATTTAGATCGACAATAATCCAGTGAGCAGGAGCGGGTATGAGATCAATGTAACAGGTGGGATAAATTAACTGACTGCTGACAGAGGGTGAGAGGAAAGGCAAAACGGAAATAAATAGGTGTCACAACATAGTCTAAGTAAAGTTATGTAGGTGAACATGCATAGCAGAATATTAACAACTCATTAAGGTTGTTTTTCTTAAAGTAAAATCACGTTTCTGAGCTGCTCAAATTTTGGCAGTCAGAGACAATGAGATGAAAGCTTTTTTTTTTTTTTTTTATCTTTTTTTATTAGAAAAAATTTCAAATTTAAAAAAGAAAATGTGTGCAACTATATACAGTGAACAAAAAGGAATAATCAAACATTGTTATCTTGTTTACAGAAACACCAAAGGAAAAAAAAAACACAAAAAAGAAACTCGTTACAAACCCATATTAACAAAAAATACTTTTGGTCTTAATTATCTACAGTGAGAAAAAAAAAAATTAATGTTTATGCACAAAATTAATCACATTGTCCAGTCCTGAAAATATTTGCATTTACTAAGCAGTCCAAAAATGTCCTGAGAAAGTTGTTTGTCTATGCTTGTGAGTGTATTCCTGTGATTTTCAGAAAGTCCTATGAACAGTTTCCAGCAATCCAGTGACTTATTTTCAAAGAGTTTGTAGTTCCTGCAAATGTATACTGAGTGTCTTGCGAGAGAAAGGATTATATTGCTTACGATGCTAAATTTGTTTAATTTTTTCTGTGTTCAAAGCCACGCAGCTCAAACCCACCTCAAATCCCACCACCCCTTCGTGACCCTCCGCCTCCTACATATCCCTCTCTCCTGTTCCTCCGCTTTGTTCCTCAAGACTCACTTCCTGGAGTCGAGGAGAGCATGCACCTATTATTGTGTTATTAAATTCATAGGAGAAAACATGCGGTAATGAACGATTTTAATATGTCTTAATTAAAACTAACCATCAGCATTAATCACACGCATTTCTGCACAAACATTTCTTTTAGTAGTGGGTCTTTGTAACATGTATAATTATGATCATACAACATTGGTTTTGTTCTCTACTTCCAAACTCAGCATCTCTTCTATCCATGCCTGCAATAAGAAGTTTGTTTTGAAGTTGTGAGATGCGCTCTTGGAAGTGGTAACTGAATTTGATTAAACTTTTAAAGCCAAATATAAATATTTTGGTCGAGATGAGAAATCTGCTTCCTGGTATGGTGGAGTACCAATAGTTTGCATCCAATCCAATAATTTAAAACAAAACGGTCTTAGTTTTTGGGAATATGTAAGAATTATGCTCTAATTTGTAGTTACCAAATCATCGTTACCATATTTTAAGTTGACAAGCGGGATCTTCTCGCTGTTCTTGTTTGGTGCGATTGGAATTGTGGATCTTGACCTGGCCGGACCGGAACAGAGCGAAAAATAGCTCAACTCTGTATTTTGACGGTGTTGGACGGAGAAGACGTAAATGGACGGCGACGTGCTGAGGAGTAACGGTGGATGTGGAACAGTTCTCATTGGTTAACATGGCAGAAAAGTACTCCATATGACGTACGTGAGCGGGGCATAGCGGAGACGGAGGATGTGGAATCTTTGGGTCAGTTGAGCTCTGCTTCCTCTGGGGAGGGAATAAGTAAAAGGAAAGTGGATCTAGGAGATAAGATCCCAAACCATCCCTCATGCTCTACCGCTTCACTATTTAGTGTCACTCTCACAAGTCCTACTTGCAGCTCTGCATGGCTCTTTGATTGAAGGGCAGGTGAAGGGTATAAATGAGAATAGGATGCCCTCTTCCCTCTACCAGAGAAGGAAATTTATCATTGCTATGGCAACACAGATAAGCGCCCAGTGCATGGCTCTAACCCCATATATGGCCACATTTGACAAAGTCCTTTCTCTCTTATGTTACTTGCTTTATATCATTACTTCACAAGGGGCATTCCATCATTCCACCAATTTGTCAGCTCCATTATCTTCCAAACAGATGTAAACCTGTTTACTGGGCTGACATGAAATCAAACATTTGCTCTTTCTCAATAAATATATAAAAGTAGTATAATATTTATTAATTTAAAGACCTTCCCTTTTTGGCATTGGTGTAGTGGAGGATGTTCTTATTGTAGGTGGATTATCAAAATAAGTGGTCCTTCTAATTATCATTCTGGTAATATGTATATGTAAGGCATCCTACATGCTTGTCCCCATTTTCACTTACCGGTGGTGAGTTTGGAAAAAAATTTGCAAATTTTCTTTTGGAAAGTAAGCTTCTATGAGCGATGCAAACAGCAACTTTTAAACAGAGCAGGCATGAGGAGAAATGAGCTCCTGCATGCTCTTGCACATGCTTAATAGGCGTTCGCTCTCGTGAGCAGGTATGTGCATTTTTTTTTAAGTGGGCGGCTCTTTTACAAAAATTCAAGAAAATCCTCCAATATACCTTTAAGGATGTCTTTATTCTTTTTCCCAATCATTGAATTTTTGTCAGTGTGAAAAGATGCAGCCAATCAGTGGAACATTTAAATGTAGGTGTTTCCTCCACCAGTAGGCTGCTGTTGCACCCACTGCCAAATTCCAGCAAGTATGGATCAGTGCAGACTGATGAGACGATGGCAGATGTTTAGAAGGGCAAGATATTTGCTCTTAGACCTAGTCTTGTTTCATGAGAAATGTTATTAGTTGGACTAGCTGGTATACAAGACCTTGTCTCAAAGCAACTACTAACTCTTCATGAAATCCACTTTAAGAGCCATAATAGAACTACTGAAGCTACACCTAATATTCGTTTAGTCTGTATAATATATGAATAGCTTCATTTGTTAGCACTCATTAGTGCACATTCAGGGCAATAACTAGATAGTCTGATAATGAGAGACATCAGAAAAAGAAAATTTAAACAAATACATTTTTCACTAAGTTTGAATATAAAAATAAACCCTATATAATTGAATAAGTCCATCTTTTGCCAATAGAAAATGAAAAGAAGGACAGTGTTGTAAGAAGATAAATACCTCAAATATTCATACAGTAATAAGGAAAGGAAAAAAAGTCAGCTGTTTTTTGAGGAATATTTTTCTCACCGGTTTTGCCAACATTGCTTTGGTTTATCTAAACTTGACCACAGTTTTTGCAAAGCTTTCCTAAGGTCCAACCACAGACATTTTTGCTGGATTAGAGAGCAGCACACACCGAGGGTGATGGGTTAACCAAAATAGTTTCAAAAAAGTATCTGGCTGATCCTTTCCTTCTTAATTCAAAGTAAGTTGGTAGGGTGTACATTTTTTTTCCACCCAGACCTTTCTTTATTTGACTCTTGTCAGGAATCCAGTTTGTGTGCTTTGTTTAGTGTCTGTCTCTCCCTCCACCACCAGGTGGCGCCTTGTCCCCTTTGGTCCTCCCTGCACACCTGCAGCTCTTTGGATCATTATCTGGAGGAGTACTTAAGCAGTGGACTGTCACTACCTCGATGCCAGAGTGTTTCCCAGTTTTGGGTACTCTAGCCATGCTTAGATTAGCGGAGCCTAACCTGAGTCTTTGTTTCACTGAGTCAAACTGAGTGTTTGTCTCTCTGAGTCTAACATGTATTTTGTCTTTGACTTTGGCTGGAAGTCCTCCTGCATACTGGATGTTTGGCCTTCTTCCCTGGAAGGGATTGTTTTACTGAGTTCACACTGAGCAGAGGAGAAACCTCCACGTAATTGCAACCTTTGCCTTGCTCTCACCAGGTGGTTCTCTGCATTTTGAGATTCAGACCTCAACACATCATGACAACTCTATGTTTTGCTTCAGGTTGGTGGATGCTGTTCGGCCCGAGGACCCAAATGCAGAGTGGAAGGTAAGATGATTTTCTTTGCACATTTTAATGAAAGTAAAATACAAGAATCCATAGACCAAAACCGATCAACAACAAAAATCAAGAACTAAAAAAACGATGAGACACTAGGGAGAAATAAACCAAAAAGAATGACCAAGATCCAGCAAAGAGTAACTGAAGAGGCGGTGTATATATGAAAGACAGAAACAATGGGAGGACTACTTAGCTGATAGGAGCAGATTCCAGACAGAAGAGTACCTAGAAGGAGCTGAGGGGAAATGAAAAGGACACTATAAGCAACAATAATAACCACAGGGACAGGAGCATCTAAAGGTAACTAGACAAGAGATTAAATACTGAGAATAAAAGTCTTGACTATAAAATAAGGAATGACCAAGGAAAAACGAGAGGATAAGAGGAGGGGCGCGGAAAATATAACCTTTAAGAGAAGGAATAATTATAACCCAAAATAAAATAGACCAAGCGAAACAAAAAAACAAAAAAAACAAAAAACAAAGAAAAACTTGAGCAAACAAAAATATAACCTTAAAACAAAAAAAAGACTCTCAGATCATAAAACAGTGTTTGCTAATTTGTTACATCTACTAGAGGTCAAAAACAAATTATCAATTTTCTTTTAAAAAAAAAAAAGGGTTTGTTTTTTTTTTTTTTTGTTCTATCTTACTATCATCCTCTACACAACAACATCATATAGATTTCTAACAAAAACTAGCTTTATAAATTCTTCAACGGTTTAGATTTTAAAGGATCAAGACAGAACAATTAGTAGTTTTAGGTAGAGAACTGGAAAATGGATCAGATAATAGATTAAAATCAAGTTCCCACAGCTGGGTACTAATTTAAGTCAGAAATTTTTTGACACTCAGTTGCAGATGGAAATTCCTTCCCCCAGTCCACTAGTTTTATAAAGTCAGGGGATGTATTAGGTTCTATTTTTTTCTTTCTCCAAACTCTTGCTATAAATATATTGTTCTACTTGTATCACACACAGTATTATTAAAATGCAACCCTTTTGAATAAGAAAACGTGACATCAGAACCAGTGCTTTAATAATTTTTCTTGAAACCCATGTTAAAAAATTAGCTTGTGTTAAACATTTCTTGTGAATTAACATAGGTGTTTTTAATTTGCACAGTAGGAGCCGTGTTTCTTTACAATCACTAATTAAAAAGACATAACAGAATAAAAAGAGAGAGTGCAAAAGGGGAAAAAATCATCGCCTCTGCTGTATGAAAATTCAGGAGCCAATAACAGAAAAGGCGATAAGAACAGAACAAAGCTTTAGGATCACATTGTCCTTAGGCATTCTCTCATGATTGCTGGTTTAATGCAGGTGGAAATTATCTCCCCGCTTTGTGTGTGTGACGCTGGCATTTTCTGGGCGTCAAAGACATTGTGTTAAGGGGTTGTTGGGAGTTCCACTGTCAATTATATTGCAGCACAGAGGAGCATACCAGTCTTATCTCAAGAATCCGACCTCTATATATACTGGATCTCTCTCTCCATTCCTTAAACTGTATACAGTTTCTGCCTCTACTTTTCTTCTGCTTCCCGCGTGAGCGAGCATGTAAAAGTATGTCACCAACACCGGTGTCCGGTATTGAGGTTGAAAGGACAAAAGAAACAGTACAAAGTAGGGGAACCAAGTAAAAACAGTACCTTTTGCAGCAGCACGTTTCACTGCAGCCAAGCCTTGCCAGTGGTCGCACAGTGAAGCCAAATCACAAGGGCCTACAATCTGCAGAAGGTTTGCATGTCTTGAAAAAGTGCAAACTAGCTTTCCTAGAAATACTGAGCAGATCTTTAAAAAGAAGCGAGATGATCTGTGTTTGCCATTCAGAGACAACCGAACCATGTATCCAGGTTAGTGGAGATTTTTAGAGGGACAAATGCAGAGATGGAAGCTCAGATGGTTTCTTGGCGAGGAGGTTTGAGGGTGAGTCCGTGGAATCAAGACAGGTCTCACAAAGCTGCCATCTCAGCAGTAAAGGAGCCTTGGGGCCGCCCGTCTCCAGCAGCAGGAAGCGTTGAAGGCACATAACTGCAGCACAGGGAGCCTTGGGGACAGCCGACTGCAGCACAGAACACTTGGGGACACGCCCGACTGCAGCACAGGAGGGCCTTGAGGCAGGGGTGTGCATGCCAAAGGGAACTTGAAGTCAGGAACGCCCGCTGAGGGGTCACGCTGATGATGAGTCACACACTGGCGCTGTCTCACGGAATAATACATCGGTAGGCTCAGTGGTCTCTGGAGAGGTTTCACAAGTACTCAGGAGTGGGCTCTAAAGGGGTCTCTGAAGAGGTTTCACCAAGGTGTCTGACCCTGGAGAGGGAACACTAAGGTCTGACCGGAGAGGGGGTAAGGGGTCTGACCCTGGAGAGAGGAACACTAGGGGTCTGACCTGGAAGGGAACACTAGAGGGGTCTGACCCTGGAAAGGGCTACTAGAGGTGTCTGACCCTGGA
>JAGKQL010004307.1:4307-14488 GCA_018398635.1 Cyprinodon brontotheroides
ATATACCGTAAATTCTCTAATATAGGCCCGGGCCTTTATTTCACTCAAGTGCATCGCGGTCCAGGCCTTTATTGGATAGAGGCCAGTATTAGAGACAGGCCTCTATTGCTATTTGAGCAAAACAGACTACCAGTGGAATGAATAAAAATGAGATTTTGTGTCTATTTGAACCTATAAAACACTAGGTTCATTTATTGAAAAAGTACAGTTACCATGTCTCGCTTGGTTTGAAGTAAAAAAAAAAAAAAAAAAATCCTCCAATTCTGTTTAATTCTCCTCCTCAGTTTCCTCCTCCTCTTCATCTCTCCCTTTAATCTCCTCATCACTCGCGCTGCTCCTGTTCTGCTGCGTGTCTGTTCTCTTCCTCGCGCAGACGGGCAGCAGTCAGGGCCTGTCGTTCAGCTGCGCAGGGCTGTGGTACTTGTATGTTACTACCACAAGTATAATGTTGAGGTATGCCCAGAAAAAACGTTTATAGCCCCAGCCTGTATTAGAGACCGGCCATTATTTACCTCCTCTGACAGCGAGACCGGCCATTATTAGAGACCCGGCCGCTATTGGAATACAGGCCAATATTAGAGAATTTACGGTATATATATATATATATATATATATATATATATATATTGGTGCATGTATGTGGGTTTGTCTGACCCTAACTGCTTCCTATTAGCAATAAGTGTTTTTTATGAAATTTTAGATTGAGCTGCTTACCAACTATGACATTTCAAATCTGCCTTCAAGGTTATAAAAAAAAAAGATGCTGTTTTTTTCTTCTTTTTTTCATCTTTGCCAACTTCATTCTTTTTCATTATAATTTTGGAGTTACGCTTCTGTAGAATTAATAGCTAAACAAATAACTATAACTACTCCGTGACATAACGTGGTCTGTGCTTTATTAATATAAGATCATTTAGTAGATTTAAGAATGTAGAAGTTAACTAATGATTGCTCCTTCCCAACAGGTTCTTCTGTTGAGACATCGCAGTGGGACAAGAGGCCTGCAGAAGTCCATCACGGATGTGGCCTTGGAGCACCATGAAGAATGTTCCTGTGTCTGCAAAGACGACTTGGACTGACCTCAGATTTTGATAAAAGCGGGCAACAGAAGCATGCAGAAAATTAGAAATGAACTCCTGCCGTCTGTATCCCATCCACTTCCAGTGGGAAGCTAACGAGATTGTTCTTTCATTCTCTTGTACTTTCACTAATTGGATGAAGCAGAACAGACTAGAATCTAATAAGTCTTCTAAATGGATGTTACCATTGGGGAATATAAATGGTGTGCTCCAAGTATATGTTAGAAGAACAGAATTTCACTGGAGCAGATGTGGGCTCTTACCAAATGGACATTCTTGCCTGATCACTTGCATTTATATATATATATATATATATATATATATATATATATATATATATATATATATATATATACTATATATATTTTTTTTTTTTTTATTAAATCTTTCAGTGTGGACTGTTACAATTATGGAAGCATCTTTAAAACCCCTAGCTTCGCTCTTTTTACCATATAGGCAGAGAGGATTTATCCTGACCAATCGTTTTTTTTTTTTGCCAATCTTAAATCTTTCATATAGGTTTAATATGCAGCAAAATGCACTGCATGAAACCACTTTGTTTGTAAATATGTATGTTTTTTTTAATCCAAAGAGAAAATATTGCGCTTTATGAATCAGTTGGACATTATCAAGAAAATGTCTGTTATCCTTGTAAGCAATATATTCTGCTTACCCGAGGAAATTTTGCATTTAATTTAGTACTCGCTTTTTTTTATGTTTGTTTTGTAATAAATATTTATTTTTTTTAATAAGTGTATTTTTGTCTTAAATGCTCTTGTTTGCTGAACCTTTTTTGCTGTACAGTAGAATTAGTCTCCCTTTTCTATTTGCAGTTTTATTATTACTTTTTTTTTATTTGTTTCCTTTTTTTATTTGATCACCGATTTATTTAACTCTGCTTGTGAAACAGCTGTTTGTGTACTTTGTATTACTGAGCTTAACAATACATTTTCAGTTTCTGCTTGAATATTATGTTTTTTATGGTCAAAATGAAACCTTGACCAAATGGAAAAGTCATTCAAAATGCAAAAATGAATATTTTATAATAAATCTGATTTTTTAAAAAGTATTTTAGGTGTCATTGTTTTAAAACTATAAGGAAGTGTATTTGCCTTAATATTTCCAAAAGGGTCCGTTTTTGTCAGTAAACGTTTGACAAAAGGTTTGACATCAATTTGTTAAGAACCCAAATAAATCAGCTTTCATTGGACAGCTGAGTTTATTAAGCAGTTTTTGTAAAATCATCAGTTAGGAAGTGGAGACTTCTTCACTTCTTGTTGATCAATGCTAATTGCATCCCAAGTGTGCAGTCAATATTACAAAGTCCCGTATCTAAAGGCCAAAGAAGATTTGTTTTGTTCTGACATTAAGTGCATTCTATAAAACCATTAATGATTTGGTTTTGTTGAAGACAGCAGTTTGCTACTTTGTTTTTTGTTTTTTCCTTCTCTTCCCTATAAAAAGTAAAGCTAAATTGTTTTCATCCTTCTAAAAACTGAAAGATTCACATTCATTCTGTGTGATGCTGCAGATCTTCATCATTTTTATTTTCACTGTAAAAGCTGTAGCTTGGCTTACAGAGCTGTTGGATGATTTTGTGCAAATGATTCTGCCAGCAAAGATTGTGCGAGTAGCACAATGTAGAAGCATTTAAAGTAATAAAGTATTTTTGAAATGTTGTTATTAGGAAAAGAGATATTCTATTTTATTTTTTAATGTTTGTCTAAAACTCATATGTTTTTTTTTAATTCCACAAGTCCCCTATTACACACAGAGAAGTGTTGTTCCTTTTTCTTTCGGCCATCAGGTCACCCAGGAGGAGGTACTCATTTGTCCATCTCACACTGCTGCCCTGGCCAATTATTCTGATCTAATGTCCACCTTGGCAGGCATCTGAGGTGATGCCAGATGCTACTGCATAAGGCTCCCACTGTGGCTTTTCAGACTTTAAACAGGCAGCCTTTCCTTGGATGTAGAAGTGTTACTTTGCAAAGGAAACCTCTCTGTACTGGCACAGGATGTGACATATTGCGGTTGGTTGACTTGGCTCATAACTGTGTTTGTGGATTTGTGAGTGAGTGTGGGGAAGTTTGTAACTACAGTCCAACAGTTGACACCTCTAGCCTTGCTCTGCATGGACCTCCTGTCTTTGTCTGCTTTTGAGGACCAATCAGCCTGAGGTTAGAATGAAAAATCTGTGTGCACTGAATAAAGTGTTAATGGCATTATAAATATTACACAATAACTTTCACAAAAGCCTTTGGACTTGCTTTACCCAAACCCAGAAACACATTCTTTCACCCTCCTCCACAAATGAGTCATTTTTCAACTTCTATACTGATACTAAGAAATACTTTAAAAAGAAACAATTAACCTCTGCAAGGTTGAAGGTCTGAAGCTGCTGCATTTCCAGTTAAAAACAGTCAAGAGATTTCTCTCTTCTTGGTAGAATTATTTATAAATGAATACTTCTTCTTCTATCTAATGAAAGGTGTTATGGGAATGTTGCAGGATATGCATTTTTTTCACACTGTTTGAACAGTAACAGTGGTTTGGATAAGAAACAAGCAGCACACCTTTCAATCTCCCAGGGCTGTGTAGCCCACAGGAATCGATTAACATGACTTTCTAAACCGTTATTTTTGCCTAAACATGAGTAAGTGGAGTGTGTTTAAAGCTGTTGCAAAAACAAAGCAGCTGTACAAACTAAACTGCCATGTAGGATGATTTTTAGTTTTTTGGTTTGTGTTTTGTGTGTCTTGTTTTGCCAATATAGCTCGAGGAATATATGTCCCACAGCTAGATGAGGAACAGAGAACATAACAGCAAAAAGAAGACAAGACAGACAACCAAAGAAAACATAAAAAAAAGCTCCTTGAGCAGCCACTATCCCTATAAAATCCATGTTGAAGCGTGGTTTACACTATGTTATTCTACACCACAACGCAAGACAGACAATCACAAACTAGATGTTGAACTAGATATGGCCGAGGCGATGAGGAAGTGGGGGCAAGTTTGTCTGACAACGGAGGGACATAAGGGTGAAAAAGAGCAAGCAACCAGTTGAAAAAAGGGTCCCAGCGTTCTTGCATACCTCGCTCTTCTAGCTAGTTCAACTTCACTAGTGAATTTCTGCAATGGCGGTCATACAAACAAAACAACCAAACAGGAAAAAAGCATAGTGTAGAGCAGAAGTTTTGACCAATCAGATGGTTCCTGTCTGCGTCACTGTCTGCGGTCACCTACAATTTTGGAGAGGTGCAGCAGAGTGTCTGCGGCAGGGACGTAGGCACATTTGCATTCAGTGCGACACACACACAGACCTAGTTTCTGACTATAAATCAGTGTGTATCCATGAACACCTGGAGCAAAACTCCTGCGGTATGTATGCATAAGGATGCTCATGTATGAAGAATTTACAACGCTGCTTCAGAAGGAAAAATGCTCAATTGCAGGTGTGGGTGGCTCCAGACTCGCCCTGTAGGGGCTTGGATCGATAAAGAGTCAACGCCAGTCCCAGATATCCACAGGCACCCCTGATTACTGGGACACAAGGAGGGCAGACATAGGGATGGCAACAACCACTAGAGATGGGCAGACATGACCTCCAAGGGGCCCATTCCCAAATACCCTATTTACACTACCCTTGAAAAACCGTCCCGGAGACCGGTCCGAGCTCAGTAACTGAGATAACTTATTGTGTGTAAATGGAAAGCAATTCTGAACTGAACCGAGCTAGACACAACCGGACCGATGCTAACTGCAGACCAGTTCTAGAGGTGGAAGCTCGCTCGCTTTTCCCCTGGCTCGGTTCTCTGATAACAAGAGCGCATGAGCAGACAGATCATCTCCGTCTCCGGGCTGCACATCCCCGGATTCACACTCCATTCTAGTAGCTTGGCGGGTGTAATGCCCTCCGGAAGTTGCTTGCCAACCAACACAAAACAGAAGAAGAACAACAACTTATAACCTTCAACAATTGAAATCTTCTCCACACTAAATTTTTAAATAATGGCATTTTTTACAATAATAACACTGAAGTACAGCAATAATAATCAAACATAACTTTCTTAATTAGCTGACATGCGCCGCCATTTTTGATTTGCTTGATTCTCCTCAACCTGACTTCGTCTTCTTCTTCTTCTTGTGTTTTTTATGGCGGTTGGCAAACAATTTTGCAGTATTACCGCCGCCACCAACTGCTTGATTTCCTCCTTCAATACTGGCAGTAATACCCCAGCACGTCACTTTGAGGAGTCGAGGAACCAAGATAGCGTGATGTGTAGCGATCGTCAGAAACCAACTTCGTAAGCCTGCTTCAACGCTGATCCGAGCTTCGGATTGGCTTTTCAAGGGTAGTGTAAAATGGGGTAATAGGGGTCTGGGTCTCGAGGGGCCAGAGACCATAGTGCTGAGGTCCCACTGGGGCCGGTTACACCCAAGGTGGATCCAGATGAGAGCTCCGAGGTCGCTGTGGCCATCAGGAATGAGAGAGCACCCACTGAAGTACCCAAGCCTGCACCTAGAAAACCATCAGCTCACTGGCAGACAAAGGCAGCTTTCAGATTTTCCAGTTTACTTTGATTGTCTGTTGTCTTCTATTTGCTGTTATGTTCACTGTTTTCTGTTCCTCTTTTCTCAAGTGTGGACCCAAACTTCTAGGAGTTACCGTATATGTTCTATATTTTTTTCAGTTTTGTTTCATTTTCTGTCTTTTCATGCGTTCGTTCCTATCTCTATCTCTTTCTCTCTCGACTTAGTTCTTATCACCTCTTTCTTTCTCACCTCCCTTTCTGTGTCTGTTGTATACGATTTTACTCCCTAAATAACTTTCAATAAAGTTTCAAATACAACTACCAATGGGTACTTATGGCAACAGTGGTCTGCTTGTAAAAGCAAATCTGTTGGGCTATCAGTATAGCTCTAGGACATCTATTGCCAGAACTTTATTCGCCAAAACAGGAGACACACACAAAAATGAAAATAAGATAAAATTTGTCATTGCTTTACTACTGTCTGAAAAAATATCGAACCCTGATAGTCGTTATAAGGATTCAAATTGCGTTTATGATTAGTTGGATTTATCATGAAATAAATGGCTGGACCATGTTTTTTTTTTTTTACAGTACGAAACCATTTTACCTACTTCATCAACATTGGATAAAACTTTTTAGCGTCAAAGCGTTGTATCGAGCTTGAAGTTCCAATCTAGAAATATGCTTTGATAAAATGAAGAGAAATATATTTCACTCATTTTTGATTTGGAGAGTCATTAAAATTCTTATATAGAAAAAAAGATAAGAATCAAATATGTGACAGTCTAACAAAGAGATCTCACCCTGCCCAAGATTAAAGTTCTGCAATTTATTTTGCCTCAAGCTTTTCATCCTTCAAGCGAACATTTTAAATTAATATCCAATACTGCTGCACCTGCTGCATCCTCTCCTCATAACCAAAGGAACCACAAGCAACTAGCAATGCCTTGGAAATCAAATGGGTTCCAGACAAAGAGTTGCTTTAGCTTTGTAAATAGAACACCAAGGTCTGTTTTTCAAAAATCATACATAGAGGTTTAGGCTTTAAATGAGGAGCTCTGTTTGGAAACAGTCTGCATTTTTTCTTTATCTTTTACATCTGGAAAACATAATGACTGTATGATTCTGGATGTGGGTGTGCCTCTTGTTGTTTCTGAGCTAAGAAAATTTTCCATATGTACTTAAAAATGTAGATCAGTCATAAAGGGACAAATAACACAGCTCAGTTAAATATTTAAACAGTGGCTTGATTTTAAAAGAAAATTAGACTAACTTCGTAGTAGAAATTAAGCCTCATTCAGTTTTGAGTTATTAAATTAAAAAAAAATTATTTCCTTTGAACAATATATTAAATGTGACATTTATGTGACATAAAACCTGTTATCTTATTATGTATAAATTAGTGTCGATCAATGGACTAGTCAGCCAGCCTAATAGACCATGTATTAGTCTGAAAAAGAGCTGATAGAATCCAATTTCAAAGGTGGAACCAGCAGAATCAATGGGAAACAGGTTGGAACCAATCAGATAACATGGATGTGATGCAAAAATTTCTTTTTCAAAGTGAAAAGCTTTTAGAGCAGCTATTTGTTAAAACAATAAATATATACTCAGCTCATTTGGGACATAAAAAAAACAGCATAATTAAAAAAAACTTTCCATTTCAGCTACAATATTAGGATCGCAGAAACGCTCTGTTGCATTATGTGTATTTCTGTGATTGGTCTGGTCTGTTTTAGATACTCTTACCAGATGGACTTATGGTCTGCCTAGTCAGATTGGCTGGCCAGGAGGGTCAACAGGCCGGTGACAAAGATTAAATTGAGGTTTGATTAAAATGTATCTATCAAAATAACCAAGACAACAAGATCATTACAATAGCCACTCAGTAGAATCAAATAGATGATTATAAACCTTTACAAGAGCTAATTCAGCACTATGTAAAGCTTGTAAACAAGATTTGTCAGAAGCTCAGAACGTAGGACACAGTATTCAAGCAGACAGATCAGAGTAATTTAAAAGCAAGTGTTATTAACTGCTCTTCTTACAGCGGCTCGTCAACTGGAACAGGGTCAGTGGATACTATGTAGAGGTGAAAACTTAGCGACTACGAAACTCAGACAGGAAACGATAATGAGCACGTAAGTCACTAACCTGGTTAAAGTTCAGTCTGAGCCCAGAAGAAGGATTGGAATCCAGAGGGATTTTTTCTCCCCAGGAGAGAAGCAGAGCAGCGACGAGCAAAAGCCAGCAGATGCAGAAGAGCAAAAGAATCCATAGGGATAATCCAGAGTCAAAGCAGGAGCAGGTTTCCAGCCAAAAGATCAAGAATCCGAAAAGGTACCAAAGGAGTTTCCAAGCCAGGGTCAGGAGACAGCTCCAAGGTCGTAAGCAGGCAGAATCCAGGTAACAGTCCAAAACATATCAGGCTAACACAGCTGAACAGGGGCAACCAGCATTCAGAAGTCCACAGATAGAAACTAGTCGGGATCAGGTAATCAGAAACACACAGGTTAGCTAGAAAACTCTCACACACGGCTATAATAGTCTGGCACTGATGGCTGGGAACAGACAGCATAAATAGAAGACAGGAACAGGTGGATCTGATGAGTGATAATGACAGCTGGGTTGAGATAAGCAGGTGGAAGAAATAAGCCACATCCAGCCATTACTGCCAAGAGAAAAGATTATCCTGCTAACCCATGAAATACAATCAACTGAAAGGCTTCTCAAGGAAATGTATTTATGAAGAAGGACGTGTAAAGGTTATTTTATTGTTTGCTAAAAAAAACTGACCTTGACAGATAACTGCATGTTAAATACCCATGGTCAGATTGCTTTCAATAATGCCTCAATCAGAAGGCTTTTAACTGTCAAAACTCTCAAATCATGTTGTAAGAGCATCATCTGGGGAACCCAGAGACCTTAAATGACCAACAGCCTCCAGTAAATATAAAAGAGTCACAGTCTTATCCTGACTTAAAACAGCAAAGCAGCAACATAAACTAATGGTTTGTAATCGAAAATTGAGATATAAGCTCTAGTCAATGCAATGTTAGCTATAATAACCATTTAGTAATACAGAGTTTTGTCATTGAGCCAAAGCTCAGGTTTAGTTTCGGGCAGCTTAGTCTTCATTTAAAACCCAAGGCATCATCACTAAATTTAAAGTTCTTCCATATTTTGTACCACTTCCACTTTAATTTTGAAAAACATTTCATGTATTTTCTTGTTTTGAAAGCATAGCTCAAATCAAAGCTATTGATGGCCAATATAAACACATTAAAAACACAAAAACCAGTGCTTATTGCAGCCAGGAACTTTTCTCAACTCTTTTGTTAGTAAAAGTTTTTTTTTTTTAAAGTAAGCTCATAAAAAAAGATTGTTGTAATCTTTCCTTTTAAAAATAAGATTAAAGATTTTTATCATTTACAAAGATAGGAATTATTAGAGAACAGGAAAATAAAAACATAAACAGAGTTATCACTGTGACTACAAAAAAAGAAAGGAATAGGTTTGAAAGTTTTATCTTGATATTAACTGGAACTTTCTGTAAAATCAAATTAACCCCTTGAGAAAATGTCACGTGGAAGAATTTAGAGGACAATGAAACAGTTTGTTATGGACCATATCTATTAGAAAGTGCTAGTGGAACAAACACCAAATGTATATTTAGGTTTTAACGGGAATAACAGTTTTGTAATATGGTACTGTCATACTGTAGATGAGGTGTTAAAGAAATGAAATGGTACAGGAGAGACCGTTAGATGTTTGTCTTGCAATTTTAGCTGTTAATGAATTATTTTCCTCTTTGAAAGCCTGGACGGGACTCTTGAGTCACATGGACAAACTGGCAAAAAGTGGAATGGTTCAGACATCCTGTTTTCCTTCTTCCTGAACTGTTTGAAATGAGGGTCGCAGACCACAAGTGAGGCCCAACACAGGTCTCAGTCAGGAGTGCACTAAATGTCTCATTCACATTGAGGTACTGCTGGGGCAGTTCTTTAAAGATCGGCTTGACTGATGTGGTCATAGAAAAAACAAAAACTACAACAACTGAGGTCAGTTTACTCACTGGAAACGGAGGTCTTGCAAACTTAGAAAACCAGCTGCAGGAGATGACATGGACCGATTTCATCGCTGTAGCCTTTCCAGTCATTCAGCTTCTGGAAAACCTCAAAGAAACATCACTCATAATTATGCAAGGTACATTACAGAGGAACACCCAACATCAGTTCTTCAAACATAGCTTTGAGTAAAATCAGTCAACCAAATAACATAAACTGTTGGAGACAGCCTTTATAGCCCCCGTTTATTCATTTACGTAATTATTGCAAGCGTTTGTAGAAGCTGACTTTGCTTCTTAAAAATATGAACAGGTATTTCAAACAAGTTCTGAGTGATGTTAAAATAAACTCTCACATCGCATAATCTGATAAATATGAAGCAATGAGTCTTACTCAAAGCAACCAAGACTAAAGTAGCACATATTTTCTAAAATCAGATAGTTGGGAGCATGAAGTTTCTTTTAACAATGGTAGCTTATGTTTATGTATCTTAAATTTCC
>JAGKQL010004308.1:0-14167 GCA_018398635.1 Cyprinodon brontotheroides
CCTCAAAGGTTCCTGCTGCAGAGACGCCGGCCTCAAAGGTTCCTGCTGCAGAGACGCCGGCCTCTACTGTTCCTGCTGCGGAGACGGTGGCCTCAAAGGTTCCTGCTGCAGAGACGCCGGCCTCAAAGGTTCCTGCTGCATAAAAGCCGGCCTCACGGCTGTCCTCCAGAGGTCCTCCTTCGCCGCCGAAGACTCTGCATCCTCTCTGGCCTCACGGCCGGCCTCCAGATACTCTTAATCTCCGGACTCATGGTACCTATTTTTCTTCCTACTTCTGACTTCTACTCATTACATTTTCACACAAGTATCTGTACTTTCTATTCCTTACATTTTTAAAACAAACGTTACTTGTTACTCTTGGCTTCGGTTTCATGTTTATAAATATTTATTTCACGTCATGTGCTCCATCCATTGCAGATCATTGGCTCCATCCACATCTAGTGAAAACTAGTGTGATTGGATGAGTCATATAACGCAAACACTCATTGGTTAGCTAAAGGAAATCATCAGAAGCAAGCAGGTGTTCTTCAAACTGCAAACATGAATTATCTATGGCATGCTACAATGTTGGATTCAGATAAAGATGTTGAAATGTCTGAAAGGTTGGACACAGGCGAGAGCGTATCTGGAGATGGAGACCAACAAGACCTCCCTCATCCTTGGCCCTATCTCAGAGAGTTTTTAGAAATAGTCGAAAAATTGAGCTTTTAATTCATATAGTGGCATCTGGCTGTTTTTGTTTTTTTAAAGGTTACTTACGGTAATACTTTTATACTTTAAGTAGTTTTTGGAGCACATACTTTTTCACTTTTACTTGACTAAAGAGGTCAAGTTGATACTTCAACTTTTACCAGAGTGTTTTTAAACTGCAGTATCTATACTTCTACTTAAGTAACAAATGTGTGAACTTTTGACACCACTGATCAAGACGCACCTTTGGTGGTTAATGTTTTTGTTTCTCACTTGAACAGACCACCTGGGTCTGATGTTGAAAAAAGGCTCAAATATAGTAGGATCCAAGCCGATGATATGTCCTTCCCAGATTAGATTAGATTAGATTAGATGAGCTTTATTGATCTCATAGCGGAGAAATTCACTCGTCACATATTGGCATAGAAGTTACAGAAGGTGCAAACAAGGAGGAAAAAGGTGCATTAAGAATAAGCTATATATATACAGTATATACAGGTATATACAGTATATCAAGATAAATAGGATTAAGGTGCAAGTGTACATGTATCACACACAATGAAAAACAAAAAATAAAAATAAGAAATAAAAAAATAAGAAATAAAAATATGTACAATCCGGATGCCTTATATACAGGTGGAGAAATATTGCACACTCAGCATATTGCACAGGATATTGTTCACAGTCAATAAATAAAAAAACTATAATGTAACTGCACAGTGGTTTTTACGTATCAGACATCCAACATTTCTTAATATTTGGGCAGCAAGAGAAAAAGTTATTCAGTTCTGATAATAAAGCACAAGCCTCACATTTAAACAGGACAAGGTTAATTGATCAAATTTTTTGTAACAGGATTCAGAGCAGAAAGGCCGCCTCTTTCTGAGGCGATAATGGGAAGTGGTTCTCCATCTGAAGCAGCAAGAAACGCTTCAATTAGAGGATTTTATCTTAGAGAATCAGAGACGGAGCCAAATTAAAAACATAAGATGGTGTCACTGAAGAGAAGCAAAGATCAGTCTGTGAGGAAGGAGGTTCTAATGCAGATTACTGGCTCATCTCCACAGCGAGGCGAAGCTGAAATGGCTGTTTTTCACCTATGACTCTGAGATATGATCATTTAAAGATTTTCAGCTGCTTCAAAACATTTTTTACAACTCTGCAAACCTGAGAGCATCATCAGGGAAATCCCAGTAACTACAGCTGCTTCCCTGAACCTCCAAGTTTCCCACAGAATGTCCAGATGGCTTCAGTTGTTGCTTGAAATGGAAATATTCACAGTTTCAGTAGGAATCTATGCTCCTCTGGAGCAACAGCTTCTAAAGGTCGACATTGACTCTACTTGTGCAACTTCATGTCAATGTGAATGCCACAGTTCAATGAAGCTCAGAGCTTCACTGAAGAACAACAAGCGTAATGAAGACCAAGGATCACAGCAGAGGAAGTTCTGCAGATGTTTGAAGCAGGGTTAGGTTATTAAGCAATGTCAAGAGCTCTGTTTAGTCCATCTTCTGAGAGACGATGGGCTTCCCGCAGACCTAACAAGACATGGACGTCCCTCTGGACAGGCCTGGCAAGGAGAGCAGCTCAGGGGAGGATCTGTTGCTTCTACGGTCCCTTCAGGGTGACAGTCGATAACGGATCCTCAGTTTGCTGAGGATGCAGCAGACAGCCTGAAGTACCTGTGCTGCATATCAGAGCTATGAAACATGGTGGTGGTGTAGATGCAATGTTATTTGAGCCGTATTTGTGGTTCGGTAAAAAGTCCTTCTCCATACTTGGTAATATGCGCATAATAGCACATAAACACGAGGATGGGCACTGGAATCTTAGCAATAACATCTTTTTCACTTTTAGGCATCAGGCACAATGCAAGAAGTCCGCGAGGAGTCGCTTGCTGCACATCAGGCAATCATGCACGTACACAACTGGGGCCACCACACACATTCCAGTCCGCACTAGCGCGTTTGTAGTGCTGCACATATATTTCCCACAATGTTACAAGTATAAATGCAGATGCATGTGGTGAGTAGTTAAGGGAAATAGCTTTAGCCAGCGAATGTATGGCGAAAAGCTGTACTTACTGTGAATTACTGACAGCATGTTAGGTGACTTTCAATAAACATTTTTTTTTTTCACTCCTGACGATTGGGCAAATTAAGATAATCGTCTTTACTGTCTTGTTTTTATTTTTTGCCGTTTTCGGGCGACTTTCCAGTCGTAGCTGCGAGAATTTTCGGATCGGGCCGACTTTTCGTAGCCTGATCATGCGTTCTGCATAGTGTAGAGTACAGAAGGGGGGTAACGAGGGGGCTGATCAGCCTCTTGCGACCACCTCCAATCATCAGGAATCGTGGGTCAGAGAATCCAACATGTTTGATTTTCATTCAACAGTCGTGGAGCAAATCGCTTCAGTGGGCATGCGCCCGGCAATGAGTTCTTCTTCCTCTCAGATGTAAACCCAGAAACATGGTGGGAATGCGACTTGAATGGAGTTCTTTCTGTAAAACTGATAGACCGTAGTAGCCTACATTTTCCATGTATTTGACTAAATATGTCGTTGCCTTTTCTTCTTAGGGGCTTTCAGCACAAAGGTGCACAAATTGCCAAGGCAAAATATTCCTTCTGCTGGTTTGGCTCCAGATAGTCGAGGGTCCGATCCAGCCAAATATCTGGGGGCTGAGTCCAACGTGGTTCTTAGGCGTACAGTGTGAGCAGGTAGATGCATCAGAGCTGTGGAATTGCAACATACATAGTGAGCGATGAACTCACGCTGTACAATGAAGCCCCCGCGGTTTGGTCTTACAATGTGAGCTGTAGCTGCGTAACCTTGTAGAAAAAATAATCACACAGTGTATGTCGGCTTAAGATAATTCCTGTGGCAGCACCATGCTGTGGGGAGGCTTTCCTTTAGGAGCAACAAGGTTGATGGAGATAAATCAGGGGGAAGGTTTCTATAAGGACTCCTGCAGTAGAGCTGAGGCTGAACATGCACCCACAGGGACAAATGATCCATTTAGACAAAACAATGTCATCTGATGGGTCCAAGCCTAGTCAAAAGCACGAACACAAATGCAAAGCATAGAATCTTTGGCAGTATTCTCTCCTTTGTCTCAGGTTAAACAATGATAAAAAGAAAAATTTAGTTAGAACCATATTTGATGACGATGTTGTCCAGAAAATTTAATTTCTATTCTTTCAGCCTATAGAGTATATTGATGTGTACTATTTACTCTCTAAAATGTATTTTATTTTTTTTACTCAGTTTGACACTGAGCCACTAGATACAGGTGGTAGATGGTTACACAGAGTGTTGGGAAAGTTCTCTTTCTACGTGAACTAGTTCAAAGTTCAGTTCACACATTTTAAAATGAACCACTTCAGTTCATAGTTCATAATTCAAAATTTTGAACTAAGTTCACAGTTCCAAAAAATGAACTAGTTCATAGTTCTTTTTTTTTTTTCATGTATTGCTCAATTACACCATAGCCTACTGTAGAACCACAGACAGCAATTATTTTATCAGTTGTAACTCTGAAACTGTGCGTCAGATTTCATCTTCATATCCAGTTTTGAATCCTTATCCAACCAGGGTTTACATTAGCATTGAGGGGACAGATTTCCCCATTGTTGCTTTAACGCTTTGTTGCTGTCCATTCACTTCACACTAGTAGCAGCTGCAGCTTTCACCCCTACAGTATCTTCTCAAAAACATCAGGAAAAATGTGCTGCTTGAATGGTCTTTTTTATGAGGAATTATTAAAAGAAAAACAGGAAAATAGTCTTTAAGGTGCAAATGTTTTTTTTTTATTTAATAATTTTTTCCATTTTGAATTTCATTTTCAGTACATACTAAAGGAATACAGGATACTGGAAATTATACCAGGCCAGTTTGCAGAGAAATGTAAGATTGTTGCCATCATCTCCCCCGACCACCCCCTGGTCATGGAAGCTGTTTTAGAGATGATCATACTGCTGCTTTGTCGCCTCCATGCTGCTGTGGCTTCCGCGGCTGCATTTTGTTTTAATGGCGCGGGCAGCTGTAGGCTCACGACACTGTGCTGGTGTTTGCCAGATTGGGTATTTTTTCAGCTACATATTAAGGTCTGTTTACGGTGTGATTTAGCGGGGTTTTTCGCCTGGGGGCTCTATAGAAATCTGGCTTAGCCTATTGAGCGAGGAGTTGAACTGAGGCGATGCCGTTCACGAACACCAGAATGAGCGAGTTCACAATAGCGTTAAATACGAACTGCAGTAATACGAATACGTTCAGTTCACGTTAAGCCAAAATATGAACGAGTTCAAAGAACTTTAGTTCAATGAACTGGCGTTCAGGCACAACTTTACTAGTTTACAGATAAGACATACCTTTTCCCATAACAAAACCACATACTTTCTCCCAGGTAACTTTGTTAAATCAAAGGGTGTCTCTGATTGTTTGACTCTGCCTTAAAAGCAAGGCAACATTTTGTTAGTTAGAACTGGGAATACCATCATGCTGTCACTGTGAAGATATGTCTTGTTCTCTTTATTTTGCAAAATATAAATAAATTACCCGACTAGCGAAATAAATCGATCTCCTTTGATGGTTTCATAATCACCTTTTTTTTCTTTTAACTCTGGAATAAAATCAGCCTGAAGTCCTACCTGTTTCCATTCTAAAGAGCTAGGAATGAGGAATTTGAACATTTATTTATTTACTATTAATCTGTCGTGCTCAGGGTTAGACAACCTGGTGCTCAGAGTATCTGAATTATCTTTTATTGCTGCAGCTTGACCTGTTTGCGTTTAAAACCAAGAATGGAATTTGAACATTTGTTGTTACTATTAAGTCTCAGAGTTGGAACAACCCTGGTGCTCAGGATGAATTATCTAGTTTGCTGCAGCTTGATGCGTTTGCAACAGGCATCTTAACAGCCTGGTTGAACGTGAGGCATGTTTCTGTAGGTGTTTCATCATCTGAAGTGCAGAAAACATCAACGTGTGGGTCTCATTTAGCCATGATCCTTCCTGCCACCTCTGCTGCAGCAACAGATCCTTACCTTTGACACCGCAGCACCTGCAACGTTAATCCACGGATCCACCTCCGAACACTGATGATTTAGAAATGAATGGGTCCCTCTGTGTCTTACAAACCTGTTGGCGTTCTCCATGAAACCAGGTGCAGCCAATGTGGGGTAGGCCCGGCGTTATTTAATCCACATCAACATTCAGCAGAGTGTTTTTTGGCGGCTTTAACAGATGACGTAATTTAATAAAACGTTCATGTAGAATCATTTTATGTCACTCTCTCAAAATGTAACGGCCTTGTTTACCTCCAACTAGAACATAACACCAGTCTCAGCAGTTAAAGTCGTAGGGAAGTCTTATTTAAATGTCAAATCATTCTGGCTTAAACTTGTGTATATATAAATGTATTGCTTAGCGTTCTACGCCCAGAAAGTGTCGTTTCCTGTCACCAATTTGGTGCTACTTGGATGCAATGGAATTTCCATTGGGGAACCTACTAGCACTAAGTTGCTAACCGGTTAACAAGATGCTTCGAGACACCGGCCACAAACCATTATTGCTTTGAACCCGGCCACCTTTATATTCGACCAACTTCATTCACTTTATTCACTTTCGTGTAAATTAGGGCACCACTTTCAGGGAGGAGAGTGAGGAAATGCAGCGGTTTTGGAACAGCCCGTATTCCTGACTTTAAAAGGATTAATCACCTATTTTAGAAGTTTTTTACTTGCGTTAAATCATTAAATCTAAACTCTAGAGCATCCTTCATATTAACTTTACTGGTGTTTTCATAGAGTGGCGTCTTTTTTAAAATGGGTTTGATTTTTGTAGTTGTTGGTGGTTCCTGCGAAAGCTCGTTAGTTGAAGCATATTTTATCCATGATAGTCAGATATGTTGTTGCTACTTTTTATTGTCTGCTTCTTGAACCTCAGTGGCCTCAGCTGATCACACTGAGATTGGTTCTGCTTCCTTTACGTCCTGTTCAAGTGAGTTTTTCCTCTCCACTGTCACTTCAAGCATGCTTGGTGTGAGACATTGCTGAATAGTCAATGAGTCGATGCAATCAGCTGTTTTTTCCTTAGAAAGACAACTTTGAAACAATCTGACTGGATGCTCTGGTTGAAATGTCTCCGGAAATATGAAATAATGTGAATTGGAGCTATAGAAACTAACTAAATTGAATTGAACTTGTTACTGTTGTGCATCTACCTTTGTCTGCTGGTAAAATGGTGACATCATGGTCTGTGCTGAGAGAGGTGAGCGGCTTTTTTGTTTGTGACAAAAAAAAGTTGAAAGAAAGCTTCAGTCTGTCGCCTGGTATAAACTTTATCCCAGGAATTCCTATCATCACTCGCTTTTACGCAATAGTGTCAAACTTCTTGCATCAGTTTTGTCTCCACATGCTGGAAACGCTCCACAGCACATTAATTTCCAAAGCCCGACACCTGAGATGCAGCAGCTGAAACCAAAGTTTCTTTGGATTTAACCTTGTTCTTCGCCTGCATTTTCACAGCAGAGGCAGCGAACACAGTCAGACACAACTGAGCACAGTGCAGATGTCCAGATCTTAGACAGAGCAGACACATGGCATGAAAGAGGGCTGAAGGAAGCCATCTTTGTCAGTAAGGCAGCACCGCCTGTCCTGGAACTCCATCCAAAGAGGTTATAATCCAAACACAAAACCCATGAAAAATAACGGACATTAATGACCAAGCAGTTATTAATCCTAATAGCTTCAGATGCTCTCAATGTAAAATTTAAAATGGCTGAAAACTGCAAGATGCCAACATTATGAGAAGAAGACGAAGGCGTCAAACCAGAGCCAATCAGTTCCTTTCACACAATGGCAGAGAAGGTAGCATGATCTCTTAATCAATTAGCTGTACTTTATAGTTGACCTTAAATCAGCATGATATCGTTATAGAGGTTGATTAAACAGATTAAACTCTAACTTTGAGACCTTTGCCTGCATTAAACACAAAAAGGCTGTGGAAACAGAAGGAATGATGTGTCTGACATGTTTAAAGCTACAGTGTGTAATAATTACAGGGATATACAGTCAGAAATGTAATATATTATACATAACTATGTTATTTATCATCATCTACGAGCTCTGCCTCTTAACCTTAATATTTGCGTTGCCTTAGAATTCGTTATTTATAATTACATAGGAGCGGGTCTGTAGCCATGGAGGCGAACATCTTTGCTTCTACTGACGGCCTTAGAGCCAACAAACTAGCGATTCTTGAGATCGCCCGATGCGGCTCAGTAACTACGGCAAGGATTGATGGCAGTATTAAAATTATCTATGTAACAAACCTCATCACTTGAGAAGGTAGGTGATCGCGTCGTGGAAGACATTTTTGTCCCGTGGCATTTCGCCATTACTGTTGGGGAAGCTGATTGGGGAGATGTTCATGTTGAGATGCGGTCTGCAGTCTGGACGTTAGATGTCACTGAAAATTTTCTTAGCTTTAATGTGAGTATAGGGGTAGAATAATTGATTTACAATTGCTTTGGTAATATAACTAACAATCAGTAACAGTCCAGTTAGTTAGTCAGTCAGTCCAGGTTAGTTAGTCAGTCAGTCGGTTAGTTGAGTTTAACCCGAGGGGGTTTGGCCTACTGGAGTAAGGCATAAAGCTTGGATCATGAGGTTCTGAGTTCGGGAGCTCCACTCCCCACAGACTAACACTCTGGGTCGAGCAAGACCCTTAACCAGGCTTGGACTGGGAGCGATTTTCAGCCTGGCATTCTTCCATCTACACCGGCCCAATTATGGAAAAAAAAAAAAATAGAAAGCATAGCAGTCAAATGCGTCTCAAATGTGAAGAACAATACGAATACACACATTTGTGGATTAAGCGACTATCTTCAAGCATCCCACGACAACCATCACAATGCGCGTAAGACAGGAATGGATTAGCCTTTAGATGCAAAACCCATCATACAGCATATTTTTTTGCTAAATATTTGAGCTTAAATTCATAAATATAAGAGGAACATTGTAGTTTGGTTTTAAAAGCACATTTTAGTTTTGTTGTAATCTAGTTTGTTGCATGGATTTTTACAGTTTGAAGAAATGAAGAAATGATACCATAAACCAAGCGTCACAGGGATGTGCACGACAGGAAGGGGGGCTATATATACTGCATGCATCATTTAGGTAGTTAACATTTGGATTACTTCTTGAGCTCCATGAGTTATTTACTGTCACAGGTAGGAGCTTTGGCGGTAAGTGTTGAGGCGGGGTATGATTTAAGGAGGACTGGACCCTATGCGCTGAAATTATGACCGGCCAACCAGATTGCAGCAAATTAACCCACACTGCTCACCGGTCACCTCACGATTGCAGCCCACTGCTCCTCAAGGGGATGGGTTAAATGCAGAACTCATTTTGTTGCTCTGTACTTGTGACAGTGTAATGACAATAAACGTTATACATTCCCCAGAGGAATGACTGCTGTTGCCACCCCTGGTTTTAGGGGAGAACTGCTTGTTTCACAGAGAGGTAGTGAATAACATTGTCATAGTAACAAAATATCACCTGGAAGGATTGCCTCATGATTGGCTGAGATTTGGCCATGGCAACTGAGCAAATGCAAAAAAGTTTCTCAAAGTTTCAGATGTAAAAGGCATGATTTTATTTCTTTGCATTGAAAGTGATCCGGTATAACAAGTCCAAAACACACCGGAAAGTCTGGAGAGTGATGGAAACCACACTTTCAAAAGATGACTGGAAGTTTCTGGGTGCTTGGAGGAAACACCAGGGCTGGAAAGCCAACATGAAAGCATGCATCCTGGGCTCCTTGGTTAGAGCTCTTCTCCTGCAGCAGTTTCTCCTCTGAAGATCACCGAACATGTCAGATTTGGCAGGAGTCTCTGTTGTTTGATGGTCCATCATGTGGCCGTTCTTTTTTGTAACGGCCTTGCCTCCCTTTGGAGTGAGCTGAGCCAGCGAAGGCTGTTAGTCAGAGCTGGTGGGTGGTGCTGACTAACTCAGACTAAGTGGTGTGTGTGGGCAGTTTGAGGAGTTAGCTCACTCTGCTTTTACCAGTTTGCAGCTCTGCTCTGATCCAAATCATCCTGCTAATTTGATCTAATTTGATTACTCGAGCAGCATTTCTTCAGTGTTTTGCTCTCAGCCTGAAATGGGGAAGCTGACGTCCCATCCACTCAGCCTCCAGGCAGAATACGGCACAAGAGAAAGTCTTCAGCTCATTGGCTGCATCCTGAAGCTGCTGCACTCCAGAGTGGAGCTGCAGCAGATCTTTTGTTCTCCAGCTGCTTAAAAGGGGAGATAAAGCCCTGGCCTTCAGAGAAAGTTATCAGCTTTTCCTACCATATAACAAACAAGATGACTAATAAAGGCTCAGTGTGTAAAAGTTAACATACAGACGTCACTGCAGTGGCAGCCGGGCCTGGAATTTATACTGCGGCGATGTGAAAGTCTGCAGGAAATATGTAACTTTAGACCTTTTGTTTGATCTTCATAGTTTTCAGCGTTAATGTAGTTTTATTTCTGTTATATTGACATGGCTGTGCTTTTAACTGACTTCTTCTGAGCTAAATTCAACTGTAAATCTGCAACACCATTTGTTCGGTGAAAACTTTCAGAGGATCTGATTGCGCTCATACTGGAAAACAGTTCACCAAACCACTTTTACCCAGTATGGAGGATCTGATTCATGTCTTCAGGGTAAAAATGTAACTTTCTTTAAATAATCTTCCAGCATTGAGCTTTTCAGCGAAAATGCTTCAACTGGGTCTGGTCTGACCCTAAGAAAGATCCCTCTCCCACTCTTCCAAGAATCTATTATTTGAATCTCTAACATATGCTTTTTCATAGTAGCTTCATCTGGTCTGTTGTTCCTGTTTGGCTGTGACTCAGTCTGTCTGGCTGGATGTGCTCTCTTCATCCTCTGACATGGGAGCTGGCTGGAGGCTCGTCTGCCTGGCTGTGTGTTTTTCCTGGATGGGGCCGCCTTTTACAACTGCTTTTGTATCTCTGCTTCCGTCTCCTTGAACCCCAGTGGGCCTCAGCAGATGGCAGCTCACACTGAAACCCTGGGGATTCTACTGGAGGTTTCTTCCTGTTAAAAGGGGTTTTTCCTCTCCACTGTAAGCTACAAAGCATGATTAGTGTGAGGGGGTTGCATTGAGGAGTCAATAGTCGATGCAATCAACTAGTTTTTCCTTAAGCTTTGAATCAATCTGACTGGATGATCTGGTGAACTGTAAAGTGCCTTGAGATGGCCGATGTTGTAATTTCTATAGAAATAAACTGAATTAGATTGAATCCTGTGGGATTACCTCATACTTGCTTTAAAAGTCTGATAGAAGGATCTGTTATGCTCTGGGTCTGCTTCTCTCTCAAATCCTACTGGAAACCTTGTTAGAGACATTAGCAGGACATGTTCAGATATGTCAACCGTCAGACCTGACATAGCTGCATGGGAAGGCTGAAGACAGGACTCAGTCTGGAGTGGTCTGTGAAGACTGTGCAAGAGGAACAGTCAGACGGAGGCATGTTTTAAAGATCCACATCCTGATCCCAAGAGATTCAATAAGCCTATCTGCTCTTCCTTCTGATTATGGAATCAAGGTTTCACAAGAAAAGCAAACTTTTTTTGACAGTTTTCCCAGGGGCTGCAGTTTCTCCCTGTTGTTTGCTTTTATTCCTTCCAACCTTCTATAGTAGCCTGGATACAGAACAAATAGGTTCTGACTGTCTGCTTCTTGTGGAGGCTGTTTGTCTTCTAGACATTGGTCAATTCCCGTTCCTCTGACCCGCGATCTGACCCAGACGAGGCTCATTCTTTAATTTAATTATGACTCCATCAGATTCCTAATATCTGACGTAACAATATGATGCCATAAAGAGACCCTGAATGTGGGTTTTCATGCTCTGTAAACCATCATCTTTTAAAGGCTTAAATATTCGACTCTATCTGGAGGCGGTTCTATAGAAGTTTAACTTTACAAAGATAGTGACAAAACAGGTGTTTTCCCAACAATCCTTTTTCCTTTTAGATGTACATGTTCTTATGCTATAAAACCAACACGACAAATGGTAAATACAGCTCCCAGCATGCATTGCAGCACCACGGAAACGTGATAAGGCCAGTGGAGATCAGTGGATAAGACCAGTAGCGGTTGTAGTTTATTCCTGAATGAAGCCGATTGTTCCGTCTGAATAAACAAATCAAGCAAACCGCTGTTCATCTTTCCTTGCTGCTGGAGGAGGAGCTGTCACAAAGACATTAAACCAGTTTTCTTTGCTACCTTAACCGTGTCTCGGGCAGGTAGTTCATTAGAGGTGGGTTTTTTGATGCTGACTCCAGAAGAAGTTTGCTTAAACTTTATGCCAGGCGTCTTCAATGTTTCCAGGCCAAGAACCCCTAAACTGATAGCGAGATGGAGCGGGGACCCTCTAATAATTAGAGTCTAATTATACATATTGTATGAAATTGTGTTATATAAAACTGGTCCTATAGTCACTCCTATTACAGATGCAGTAATAGTAACTAAGTAATTTCTCCCTAGGTTATTAAAAGTATTTCTGATTCCTGGTTGATGGGACAGGTTTTGTGAATGAAAAACGGTGCCCAGATTGAAAAGAGCTCCATTGTGTGTAAGCTGAATATTATTGCATTGATGACTGAAAAGACATCTTCTGCCTCCATTTATCTGTTTTACTACAGTGTAATAGATGTTCATTTTTTTACAGTCTGGCGATGTGGCAATAAGAATAATTGTCTTGATGCCAAAAAGAGCCCAACGAGATTTTTCTTTCACAAGAAGTAAGGTAGATACATTTATAAGCCATAATGTTCCTTTCACCGATTTGTATGTATATGTATAGTTTTATTATAATTCATGCAGGGAGTATTACAGATATATATGGACACTGCAATGGAAGTTGAACAAGGGGAAAGGAAAAGAAGAAAGGAGAAAGATGAAAGAATGAGGGGAGAGATAAAAAGGAGATAATAATAAAACATCTTCCAGTCATCAGGCTGCTTCATCACCTGGAAAGCAATGTAAAAACAACAGCACAACCAACGGGTATAGTAGAAGTAGCACCATGATACTATTGCTGGAAGTATAAGTGTTATTATTTAATCTGGTAATGTATACTGTGGTAGCTGAAGGTAAGAATATAGGCTTTCTGTGTGGAAGTTAACCCTGACTCCGCCAGATGGATTTTCTCGCATATCCATCTACAGAAACCCTTCCGTTGAAGTAATTTTGGGAAGAAGCGAAAATACTGGTTAGCTGATTGGCCTATGTTGGTGATAGGCAGGGCCAAAATAAACCAATCAGATCAATGAAGCATATGGCGTACTAACAGAAGCGACGACGAAAACACAACCACAAGCCGAAACCAGTCGGAGAAGAGCAAAAACATCTTTTTCCTCTGAGAAAAGCCTCCAGAGCAGTGTTTGCTCTTCTTTCAGTGAAAAGAAAATACTCTGTAATTCGATAAAACGCTTTGGCAAATGGCAGCTAGCAGCTAGAACAATACGGCTAAACCCACGCCATGTTCTTTAGACTGAACTGTCGGAGCTTCTCGTTCGTCACCACCTCAACCACGCCCCTCAAAAGCCAGCGCTGATTGGGCGTTCGTTTGGTGAGCGGCTCCAAAATTTTCTTTAATGGAGAATCTCCAGACTGATTAGCGAGTGAAACCTTGAAAGCTTCGCGAGATCAGGATGGTCTCATGAGGTTACCTCTAAGTACCTGGAACCAAGAACCTGTAGTTGTTTGTGAAAGTGCACTTGTGCATGTAAAGTTTATCCAAAGGAAAAAAGGCTCAATAGTGGTAATAATAGTGTTGAATTCATGTTAATGTGTATTTAAAGACATTTCAATTAGTAGAAAACATTGCAGGGTTGAATATAAAAAAAAAGTTTGTGAACCCCATGCGGTACTCCTTTTGGACCCCCTGTTCAAGACCTTCGCTCTCTGCTGATCAGAAACTGAACCGTGAGCAACTTTTTCTGATGGATTTTTTTTTACTCTTTGAACAGCGTTCTGTGAAAGAGGTCCACTGGTTTAAATCGCTTCCTCTTCCAGCCTCCTATATCTACCACAGTTTGCCGCATTCCCTGTTCCCCTCAATGCAGCAAATCTGCTGCTGGTTTCATTGATGATTAATTGATTCTGAAATTAAGCTGCATCTTGATTAATTGTTTAATCTGCTGCTGTCCAGATTCACCAATTCATCAAAATTGATTCCCTTATTTTATTCTCTCTTCTTTTTTTAGTTTCACTTGTTAGTAAAACTGAACAGAATAATTTCTTGTGTTTAATAAATTTCCATTCAGTAATTTTAATCTGTTGTATCAGGATGACAGCTTGATAATATGCAGACATTTATCGCGTTGGTTTATCGATGAATACTTACAAACTGCAGTTATACACTCACCGGCCACTTTATTAGGTACCCCATGCTAGTAACGG
>JAGKQL010004309.1:0-14731 GCA_018398635.1 Cyprinodon brontotheroides
ATTGGTTTATTTGACCCGTCTATCACCAACATAGACCAATCAGCTAAACAGTATTTTCGCAGCTTCCCAAAATTAATTCAACGGAAGGTTTCCAGACGGATATGTGGAGCAAATCCAGCAAATCCATCTAGCGGAGTCAGCTTACCGCTATGTCCGTTGCTAAAGCTATCTTGTACACGTTATCAAGGCTGAGACCACAATTCAATAGCAATGTTTTATGAACAACAAAGGATTTTAAAATCAAGTCTTACTTTCAAATTACGGGCTTTGGCTGAGGTTGTTGTGGTGCTATTGTAAAAATTAGCTGGGGTGCTTTCCCAAAACCATAGTTGCTAAGTTAATGTAATGTAACAGTTTAGCAACTTTGATTTTAGTTAACATTCTTTCTCTTAAGTCTTAAACGTTGGTATGGAACAGCCCAGGTGAAAATGTGAAAACTAGTATTACAGTTTACTTCATTTATATCTTTTTCTTTTTTACAAGTGCATATTTAACCACTAAGCTTAAATAAATATTTAATAAATTGCCCAAAGCGTGTGTATGTTTATTGAGTCTACAGGGTTGTCAACTCTCACCCATTGAGCATGAGACTCCAACATCTCGATGTTTTCACACGCGCACACTCCATATTCCATATTTCCATGCTAAACAATGACGGACGTTAAAACTCAACTCCATTCCGGTTATTTATTTATAAAAATACCATGCTGATAAAAACCCAGTCTACATTCTTAACACAATCTTAGTGCTAACACACATTTCAGGTTCATATCCAGTTCATATTTTGGAACTAGCCCACCTATGCACTGAGCCAAATATTGAAAAAAAGACCATGATTTCTTAGCAGTTAACAGTTATGTCCTTTGATTTCTTATCCTATCTGGACTAATAATTCACTTTGTAAGTTAATGAAGATTTGAAGCAATCTAGCCCTTGAGTAAATATGAATAAAATATACAGCAGCAAGATGAAATTATCAATGTGGGGATTGAGTGTAGGATCAAATCAAACACATCAAATGTTTTTTTTTTCTCTATACGTAGTGATTATTTTTAGTAAGCTTTTCTCCTTGTTTGCTCTAATTTAGCCACCTGATTTAGTCCCAGTTTAAGTCCATGTTCTGCTCACAAGTGAAATAACTATCGCTTAGTCTAGTTGAATAATTGCCCATTAAAATTTAGGACTAACAAAAACAAATATCTCAATTCTTAACACTTCCAGGTATGCATCACAAACTCATATGAGGTCCACAAAAGAAAAGAACCATTTGGTAGATTTGGTATTAAATACTGACCGGGTCATCATAGTGGGGGATTTTATCATCCATGCTGACATTGAAGGTGGTAGATTAAGAGCAGCCTTTAATGCTATCTTAGACGCTATTGGCTTTGTTCAAAATGTGAATAGACCCACACATTCTCAGCTTCATACTTTGGATCCTGCGCTAACATATGACATAGAATGTGAGGAAATAACAGTATTTCCTCACAACCCTGTCCTCTCTGACCACTTTTTAATAACCTTCAGGATTATTTTAGCAGAGTCCTCCTCCAACAAAGGAAGGTTTCACTTTAGCAGATCATTATCAGATGCTGCAGAGTGCAAAAGCTTAGTTTATTCCCCCTCACAGTTTGATGATATTGATGATGGGCTTAGTTCTCTGCATACTGCCTTAGACAATGCAGCCCCTTTGAGAAGGAAAAACGTTAAAAATACAAAGCAGTTGCCAAACCCACTCAGAGCCATAGCTCTGTTGAACCACCCATTCCACCTGCTCTTAGCAGTAATGATTTTATGTGATTCTTTATAAATAAGATTAATCTTATTAAAAATAAGATAATTAACACTCCTCTATCTACGACTGGTTTATCTCTGGAAGGTGAGTCAGCATCTGAGGTAGAAACTGAACTTGGTTTAGACTGCTTTGATCGAGTTGAATTTTCAGAGTTAGCAAAACTACTGTCTGTGTGACACAGGGGTCAGTGCTAGGATCAATTCTCTTTACTATATATATGCTCACAATTTGTAGTTATTAGACAGCATGGGATTAATTTCCACAGTAATGCTGTTGATACCCAACTATATCTGTCTGTAAATCCAGATGAAGCCAATCCATTATATAGATTACAGGCATGTCTTGAAGACACAAACACCTGGATGACTCTTGTCTTTCTTGTCCTGCAGACAACACAGAAGTTATAGTCTTTGGAACAGAGTCTTTGAAAAAGAAGCCGATTAATCGGTCACTTCATTTGGATGGGATGGGACGACGACCTGGATGACTGAGAATCTTCACCAGCATCTTAGTTTACTATATCTTGAAGATGAAGTAGGGCCCATACTTCTTTACTTCAGTTCTCAGAAAATCACCAGAATATAGAAAATAATGTATATTGTGTGAAAGTTCTTCCACATAACTACAGATCACCTATTGTTATTCAATAACATTTACTGTGCTTCCACATTTTGCTACTATGGCTACGTTCACACTGCAGCTGAAGTGACCCAAGTCCAATTTTTTGGTCCATATGTGATCTGGATCTGATCTTTTCATGATAGTCTGAACAACACAGATCCGTCATAGTCAGTTTTTCCAATGCGACCCAGACTGCTTGGCTATGTGGTCCTGAATCCGATATGTGCGCTGTCCTATATAAGACTCGCCCTGTGTCTGAACAAGCCAGGTTGCATTCATCTGACCTGGACACCATTAATAACCGACAAACGTCACTATTCTGGGTCTTGCTATGAAGTAGCGGCTTAAAAACAAAAACAATGGCAGAGGATGATGCAGAGAGCAATATTTATGTTTAACCATCTTGAAAAGATGTCTGTGAAGTCACTGCGTCCTCTACAGAGCATGCGGGACACTGCATGACTGCAGTTCACACAGGAGACCACATAAAAGTCGCATTTATTTGGAAATGTGAACGGCAACGTAAAAAAAAATGGATTTCACAAAAAATCTGAATTGAGCATCCAGGCCTGCAGTGTGAACCTTTGTTTCAGTTAAATCCTCTGAAAACCTCCAACCTTTAGCTGCAGCTGTAATCTAAGCCTTTCAATCTAACCCTGACAAGGGTTGCCTGTTCACACTAGGGCTGCAACTAGCGATTATTTTAAAAATCGATGAATCGGCCGATTATTTTTCGATTAATCGATGAATCAGACAAAAATATTTTTTATATTAACCTCTTTATTCCAAAATAAACATTTTAGACAGAACAAACAAGCACACAAGTACAGGTTGCTCATTAACTGGTGCAATATGAAAAATAAATGTTTGTGTTAAAACTACGCAAACTTACATGAGAAATGTAGCTGTACATCCACAAAATATAGGCTACTTTGTTTCATAAAGCGCAAAAAAGACATTTTTGTTTTTAAAAGCCCCTAAGGGGTTCAAACAATAGGCCCCCCATTTCAACAAATGAGGTTTTTTTTTAGACTAGAAGAGTTCTGCCTTTTAAGACAGGAAAGTATAGCAGTTAAAGTTGCTACTTGAGAAAATACTGAACCATAGAGATAAAAATAGCCCTGTGATTCAAATTATAAATTGTATTTGGAATAAAAATGAGAGAACTAGGGGTGCTAAAAAACACATCCTCCAAAGACAGATATTTACATGGGAATGTGGCAGATAATTAATTGACATATTACTGATCTTGCTGGATTTTATTCTGCTTTACTTCCATAAATTGCAGGATCTTCTTTACTTTATCTTTGCCAGAAGATTTAAACTTTAAAAGCCTTGCCCTCATAATTTGCAAGTTAATTTATTTATAAAGAAAATATAAGCGCTGCTTAAGCTAATTCAAATGAAATTAAAAGTAAAATAAGTAGCCAACCTTATCACTGTCTGTAACCTACTAACACGGTAAGGAAAGCATCAGATGAGCTACCTGAGAAACTAACGTTACGTTTCCCCACTTTAAAACCAAACAAACATGGTGGTTCCGTGCCATGTTAATTTGTTTTGACAAAAGTTGCATGTTATCACTTTTTCACTTTACAAAGCGCAGGCTATTTTAATTATTGTGATCAATTTGCGCCGTCAATCCCGGTGCATGCGCGCTTCATTTGCAGTCTGGACGCTGAGGCTCTGACTGCAGCGCTGAGAAGGGACTCCTGCGAGGGAGAAGCGGGGGGGTTGGGGTGGGGCAGCGCCGGCAGGACCAGAGTAGGAACGATACATGCTTTCACGTAAGAGTCCCAAAGCCGCCAGTGACACCGAAAAAAGTCGCCAGATTTGTAAGCTAGTCGCTTTTTGAAAAAAAATAGTCCCTGGAGGGGTCTGAAAAGTCGCTGAGTTGGCAACACTGCTACTGCGGCGCTGACTAGCTCTGCCATATTTTTTCTTCCTCTTTCAGTCAAGAAGCAGTGATGACGAGGGTGGCGGATGACGCATTAATCGCGCGTGACACAACTAATCGATGATTAAATTAGATTTACTTAGCGCTTTTAAAAGTCGATTTTTATCGATTTTATCGATTCGTTGTTGCAGCCCTACTTTGAACAGGAAGAAACCTCCAGCAGAACCAGGCTCAGTGTGAGCGGCCATCTGCTGAGGCCACTGGGGTTCAAGGAGACAGAAGCAGACATAGAAAAAGAATCATAGATACAAAAGGCAACTGTCAACCAGCTCCACAGGCGGCCCCATCCAGGAAAACACACAGCCAGGCAGACGCAGCTCCCATGTCAGAGGATGAAGAGAGCACATCCAGTTAGTCACAGTCAGAGAAAAAGGACCACACTGGAAAACAGGCCAAGCTCCAACACTAGAAACAAAGGTGTTGATGGCAGCAGCACAGCTGATATTTCTCTCAGGATGGAGTCACAGCCAAACAGGAACAGACCAGATGAGCGACTGTGAGAAATGATCAAAATTGGTGGCTTTAGGGGGAATTGTGTTGTATTCTAGTGTTAAACCTATTATAATTAATTTCAGTCTTGCTTGATTTAGAAACATATGTACATTTTTGTCACTTGCCAACCAAGGACAACTGGTCCTTTTTCAAAAGGCAAGAGAAGAGTCCAGGTGAGGGAACAGCTGGAGTTAGTTTCATTAACATATGCAAATTACATTGGATAAAAATAATTTGCTTTGGTTCATGTATGAATGGAACACAAACGGAGAGCAAGGCAGAGATAAAAGAACAGGCCAGGATGAGGAGAAAGATCGAACACGAAGTTAGTAAGAAATAATAAGTACAAGTACACCAAGTACAACACCTGGTGCCTTTGGCTTGTTTTTAGAAGACTGACTAAAAATTCTGTTTGATTGCTCACAATATAGACTTAGACCTAACGTGGAGTGGTTACCTGTCCAGTGTGTGCCTGATAAATGCAGGGATAGACTGCATTTATTGCATCCAGCAAGCTAATAAAAGGACTAGGGGTTCAGAAAACGAATGAATGCCTCAAAAAGCAGTTTATTAATTTTGGTAACATTAGTTTTCTTGTGAGTAATAGTGGGATGCTCAAATATCTGAGTATTAAAATGTTTTCAATTTAAAGCATTTTTGACCACTCAACCAGGTGAGTCCAATCTGCACCGTGAATTAAACCATGCAGATTGGACTCACCTGGTTGAGTGGCTGGGCAGAACAAATACATGACAGAGATGATTTGATGGCTCAACATTAACCTCTTAATACCAAAGGAACGCTCCATAACCAGTGATGGTTAAAACATAGACTTTATTGGTCCATCCTGTAATCAGATTTTATTTTTCACCTGCCAGCTCCAAATTTTTGTCTGAGAACTATAAACTCATCTCTTTTCAACTAAATATGAAATTATTAAATTTGCCAAACGATTACCACAGAAAAAAGGAAGACGCATTCCCTAAATCATCAACTGAACATTTTCATACCATTAAACAATTTATGTTACAGCTTTAGGCTGTCTATAAATATCAGAAAAAACATGGAAAACCATAATTTGTTATTGGAATGAAACAATATACATTTTTTAAATCCATTAGGTTTTTATTCCTACTCACTACATCAATCTAGAAGTAACTACATTAAAGGGAAACATCCACCACAGAAAGAAATTATTTGAAATAAATAAACAGTTTCTGTTAATGAAAAGAATGAAAATGAAAACTTAGCAGCAGAAGGCTTTTAACCAGTGAGGTTTTTATGTAATGAGGTGAAGGAGTTTCTAGATGGACATTTTATCACAAATCAAACATGGAAAATGTCTGTTTATTCCTGTTGTTTCTTATTGCTGTGACTTCTTATGTGAAGCAATCAATCTTTTTTTAGGATAATTAGTTTCAATTTTCATGAATGAAAAATGTTTCTCACATGAGTCGCCATGTGTTGAGTCACATTATCTTCTCTAGTAAAACTTTTGCCACAAATTGTACAGGAAAATGGCTTCTACCCTGTGGGAATTCTGATGTGTCGATCAAGATGAGATTTCTGAGTGAAGCTTCTTCCACAGAACAGACAAGAAAAAAGTCTTTAATCTGAATGAGTTTTCATGTGAAAAGTCAAATGACATTTTATGGCAAATATTTTGCCACAAATTATACAGGAGAAAGGCTTCTCGACTGTGTGAATTCATGTGTTCAGTTAAATTACACTTTAGAGTAAAATGTTTGCTACAAATTATACAGGAAAAAGGCTTCTCGACTGTGCGAATTCCCATGTGTTCAGTTAAATTACACTTTAGAGTAAAATGTTTGCTACAAATAGTACAGGAGAAAGGTTTCTCACCTGTGTTGATTCTCATGTGTTCATTAAAGCCAGATTTAAAGGTGAATATTTTCCCACAGGACAGAAATCCAAAAGGCTTCTCACCAGTATGATCCATTTTGTGTTTTGTCATATTACTTTCTACAGTAAACCTTTTGTAACAAATAGTACAGGAAAATGGTTTCTCACCTGTAGGAAGTCTGACGTGTGTAACAAGATTTGACTTCTGAGAAAAGTTTTTCCCACAGGACAGACATTCCTTAGTCTTCTTGCCTGAGTGAGTGCTCTTGTGATCTATAAAATGTTCTTTATTTGGAAGGTTTTCTCCACATGTCAAACATGGGAAATATTCCTCGTTTGTATCTTCAGTCTCTTGCTCCAGAACAAGCTGCTCTTCCTGCTCACCTATGGGGAGCTCCATGGTTTCCTCTTTTGTCCAGGGATGTTCTGGTTCTTTCTGCTCTTCTTTTATCTGCAGAGGCTTCTGGTTCCTCTTGGTCCAAACTGGAATTCCTCTCCTGTCCACAGAGCTGCTGGTCAGAGAAATCCTCCTCTTTTCCAACATAATCCTGCAGGCGGTCTGAAAGACAAACAGCAGAAAGACTTTTTATTGGTGGTTATATAAATGAAACTTCACTTTAATGATCCTTGTATTGATCCATCTACTGACAAACAGACTGGAACTACATATCCCAGCATGCATTGCAGCTCTGACATTACAATAATAGGTTTGGACCCCAACTTCCATCTTTAAACCTTTAGAATCTGTCGGTCCAGAACATTTTTTCTTCATATTTACAGTGCAAAAACCCAATCTTAATTTTCCCAACAATTTAATTAGTGATGTTTTATACTGTGGGACGACCATCCAGCCTTCATGTTGATTCAGAAAACCAGTTTAAAATAATTAAACCAACTTTAATATCTTTCTTAACCTTCTTAGCAACAATCTTGTTTTACATTTATTGACAAAATAAGCATCCGTACGTCTGTTTCTATCCTAGCATCCAAACAAATGTCTGTACACAATCATTTGATTAGGGGCTGCAACAACGTAATCGATAAAATCGATAAAAATCGAACTCCTTAAAAGCGTTAGCGGCGAATTTAATCACTCGATTGGTTAGGTCAAGCGTAGCGATTATTACGTGCCATCCACTTTAGCGCCCGTCATCACTGCACTCTTGACTGAAAGAGGAAGAAAAAAAAATATAGCAGCGACTGAGTCAGCGCCCGCAGTGCAGTGTTGCCAACCCAGCGACTTTTCAGACCCCTCCAGCTTACTATTTTTCAAAAGCTGACTAGCGACAAATATGGCCCGACTTTTTTCGATTGTGTCACTGGCGGCTTTTGGAGACTCTTACGCGTGAAAGCATGTATAGTTTCCTACTCTGCATGGGGCGCCTCCCCCCACTCCCACGGGGAGTTACCTCTCAGGCGCTTTGCAGAAGAGAGCCATCAGCGTCTGCTAAATGAGCGGCGCATGCACCGGGATTGACGCGAAGCAGGTGATCACAATAATTACGGAAATAGCCTGCTTTGGCTAAAGCTGAAAAAGTGATAACATGCAACTTTTCGAAAGTCTCAATTAACATAGCCGCGGAACCACCATGTTTGTTTTGTTTTAAAGTGGGGAAACGTAGCGTTTAGTTTCTCAGGCAGCTATATGATGCTTTCCTTACGTGTTAGTGAGTTACGAGACAGTGACCGAAGATTTGGCTACCTTAGCTTGACTAAAAAACACATTTGTATTAGCTTACGGCATTGTTTACATTTACTTTTATAAATAAATTGATATAGTGATAATTACTGAGAGGGCAAGGCTTTTAAGTTTAAATCTTCTGGCAAAGATTAAGTAAGAGAAAGATCCTGCAATTTATGGAAGTAGAAAGCAGAATAAAATCCAGCAAGATAAGTAATATGTCAATTAATTATAAATTCCACATGTAAATATCTGTCTTTGGGAGGATGTGTTTTTTAGCACCCCTAGTTCTCTCTTTTTTATTCCAAATACAATTTATAATTTGAATCACAGGGCTATTTTTTATCTCTATGGTTCAGTATTTTCTCACGAGTAGCAACTTTAACTGCTATACTTTCCTGTCTTGAGGCAAGAACTCTTCTAGTCTAAAAACCTCATTTGTTGTTGAAATGGGGGGCTATTGTTTTGAACCCTTAGGGGCTTTTAAAAAACAAAAATGTCTCTTTTTGTGCTTTATGAAAACAAAGTACCTATATATTTTGTGGATGTACAGCTACATTTTTCATGTAAGTTTGCATAGTTTTAACACAAACATTTATTTTTTCATATTGCACCAGTAAAGTTAATGAGCAACCTGTGCTTCTGTGCTTGTTTGTTCTGTCTAAAATGTTTATTTTGGAAAAAAAAAGGTTAAACGCAAAAATATTTTTTGTCGATTCATCGATTAATCGAAAAAATAATCGTCCGATTCATCGATTTTTAAAATAATGCGTTAGTTACGCAGCCCTACATTTGATGAATTATTGTTAGAGGCGACCATCAGAAAAAGCACAACTTTCTGACTTTTCATTTAAATGATGACAGGGACTGGATACTGCATCAGCCAGAGACTTTTGAAAAATGCTGTTTGATTGTTGTTAACTACTGCACACCTTTAGCTATCATGTGAGGCGACCTCCTCAGAACTTTGAAAACTAACCTTTAAATGTAGATCTACGTTTTGATGATCAATTTGATGGAAAATGTCATGAGAAGTACCTAGCTTGGTTTCTGTAGCTAAATATTAGTTTGAAATGCTTGAGTGAACTTAAAATGTTTTATCTGGGATGACGGAGGATCATGTGGGGCGACCACTACTGAGTGTTTTACATGATGAACAGGATTTCCTCTGTATTTATTTATACATAAAAGTTACTTAGACTTGTTACGTTTATTTAAAAACATTTTTCTATTCATTTATCATTACTCTTCAGGAATACACATTTGTCTTTGATTATAGTAAAATCCTAGGAGAAAAGACAAAACTATGAGGCACAAAAGTATATTTAGGCATTATAGATTTATTAGTCATATTTAACCATTTAGACTAATTTTCAAGAAATGCAACACTAAAGGTGACGTAGGAGATCTTTTCTGACGCGTTTCTTACCACGTGGCTTACAGATCTCCCCACAGCCGCGTAGCAAGCAGTGAAATAGGAGGTCTGGAAGCGAAACTAAAATAAATGGTCCCCACTACAGTGAGAAATCAATGAATAACGCCAACCAATCACAAAAGACGGTCCGCTGTATACGATTGGTTCATGTGTTTTGAAGGCGTGGTTCTGAGGGGTGGCCTGAAAGGAGAGGCATGGTTGTGTACGTTCATTAATATCGCTTGCTGGAACCATTTCTCCAAGATCTCCTTCAGCACCTTTAACAAGCAAACAGGAGACAGGGGTCATCAGGCAGCAGGTCAACACAGACCATGTGGCAAGAGTTTAATATATTGTCAGAAAAAGAGAAAGGTAGAAACTCTGGGTAACATTTAGTCTTATTTTTATTTCAAATTATCATGAGCGTAGGATTAGGAACGACATTTTCTGTTATAATGTGAACTTAAAGGAGTGATCTTCCCTATTTGGATAGTTTATTTTTCCTTTGACCATTAAGCTACACAAGAGTCATTAAGGTTTACTCAGAATTATCATTAAATCATTTTCTGTTGAGAGCTGGTTCAGGATTTTTTTCTTTATCATTAAGGAAAAACGATGTGTTTTCAGCAACCAGGGAAGGAAGCAATATTGAGGGCAACATTCCATATGTGAGGGATAAGATAGAGTGCTGGAGGCAGGCAGCAGCCCCACAGTGACACTGCCTGATGAGCCACATGAGATGGATGGATTTGTATGTATATGTAAATATATATATATATATATATATATATAGGTGTGTCATGGGTATGGCGAGTGGGAAGAACAGGAGTTGGAAGGCAGCAGCAGCACTTTATAGGTCTGCTGTATGGGGCTTTTTGCATTTAGAGTGACCTCATGATGGCTGAGAAAAGAAAGTTGTGGATAAAAAGTGCAACAGTCTGCAAGCATTGTGCAACCACGTTTTGTTTATGCTAACAACAAAACGACCAACATGTCAGGCTAACCCCGAAAATTCCACATACTCTGCAATAATGCGCTCCGCCCCGCTAGCGGCTCCAGACCGGCTGCTCCTAAGCGCCAAAGCCACACAGCCTCCCACTGTGGCTCCCGTCCGCTCTCTTCTGAGTCCCTTGGAGATGGTAGAGAGCATTAGCCTGACGTAGTCCGACTCAATTCTAGGCAGAATATGAGTCTGATGCTGCCTCCATAGAGCTGTGATTTATGGCGTGTTTCCGACGAACAGACAGGAAAAAAATGCCTCTGCACTCCAGTGGATAGACTTACAACCAATAAGAGCAGCGGAGTCGTGGCCATTATGTTAAGCGAGGCATTGTTGTTTGTCAAACTCAAAATCGAAAGCGTGCAGTTGCACGCCCTAAGAAAATAGAAATATGAGCCTTGATAAGAAGCGTTTTCTCTGTTCCTCTTTTAAAAGTAATTTGCTGTCGATATCTTCTAGAACAAGACCTAATAGCAGAATCTACTCACCTAAACTATCCAGCGGCAGCCATTGTTTGTTGTCACCGAAGCGGCTTGTTTGGTCGCGTGGTTGGTACGTTACTGTTGATCATGCATCAGTCCATCATGCGTATAAAAGCCAGCCGCCCTGACAATTTGATTGGATACTCGCCTGACAGTTGAGAATAATGCACCATTCGCTACTATGGAGCAGAGAGCCAGGCCGAACTTCCGACCTCAAACTTTGTGGGCGGGACTAAGTTCGGAATGGCACCGAGGCTAAGAGAACATCGCGCTAGATGAATTCAAAAGCAGCAAAACATCACGGAAATGATCCAGGGTTTCTAATCATTAAAAATAATTACCAATTCATTAATTTATTTTAATTTTTTAATTTCATACAAATATTTTTTCATAAATTTTTATCATTTTATTAAATTTTTTTAGCATCGGTAACAACAATGTAATATATACCGAACCGAATCTATATAGATATAGATATATATATATATTAGGGGTGGAACGGTTCACAAAATCCACGGTTCGTTCGGGTATATATTGATTTGTTACTAAATCTATAAAAATTAATGAAATGTAATTATTTCTAATGATCCGCGCCAAAACCCTGGTTCATTTCCACGTTTTGCTGCTTTGAATTTAATCATCTCGTGCATGCTCTCTACAATCTCAAAGGGACTCAGAGGAGCGGACGGCAGCCACAGTGGAGGCTGCAGGCTTTGCTTTGAGCAGCGGTCTGGAGGCGCCGCTTGAAGCGGAGCGGTGAGCACTGACGGGGGTATGAGGGATTTTGGGGTTAGCATGACATGTTGGTCATGTTGCTGTTAGCATAAACAAAACGTGTTGCACAATGCTTGCACACTGTTGCACTTTTATCCACAACTTTCTTTCGCCGTCATGAGTAGGTCACTCTAAATGCAAAGCGGTCCCATACAGCAGACCTATCAAAGAAAGTGCTGCTGGCGGCGTCTTCAACTCCTGTTTTTCCCTTTCCGCCATACCCACACAATTCTCCCACAACAACTGATTTTTCTTGCTACACCCGGCTCACAGCTGCTTGGCTTCTTCTTCTTGTTTACTACTGGTGGTTGGCTTTGGTCGCGAGTACCGCCACCTTCTGCTCTGGAGTGTAAACGCTTAAGCTATGAGAAAAGGAGCAGCGCTACAAACCACAAACACACAATATACGGGTCGAACCGAGCGGTTCGGGACGGTTTTAATAAACCGTTACCATCCCTAATACATACACACACACATATATATATAAACTTCATGGCCCTGATGTAGCTCCACAGATGTTCTTCTACCTTCATGGGAACGACAATTTTCTGTTGGTTGAGTCTAAAGTTTTAGAATTTTAGCTCAATAGCATCCAGGTCATGTGATCAATTGACTAAAAATCAGCGTTTGATCATAGTTCTCTATAGTTCTCTCTACTCAAAAGTTACGGCTTTTATTTTTGCATTTCAGATCTCTTAATTGTTTGTAATATTTAATGCTAATATTAGGATTTTTGCTAAGTTGTAGAGTTGGTTTTAACTGTAAAGCCTGTAATACGGGGGCACTTGAAATGTTGGGATCATAGACATAATATCTATTTTGGGGGAGTTCCAGATTGAGAGATCCTGGCTGGGTGTGCTGATGAGCAGGTCTCCGAGATCTCGGCGACGCGAAATGGTTTGGGGGTCCTCGTCGGAAGAAGGAGACGATGACAACGACACTGATCCGAGTCAAAAGCCAGTTTGTGGGATCAGGATGGCGGCTCAAGTTGTAGAGGATGAGGAAGAGCTAGAAAGTGATTCGGATATGGATAGTTGGATGCCAGTTGGTAGTTACCGGAGAAATGGAAAATCCAAAAGTAGTGAAGCGGGCAGAGCTTGTGAGAATTCAGGAATCAAAAGAAACCTTGAAGACGAAAGCACAGATGATGGAAGCAAGGGTGTACGTAAAAAAATCGTGAAAGAAGAGTTGAAGATAATATTAAAATTCAGAAAGGAAGATGAAAATATTATTCTGAGCCCAGTAACAGTCTCTAAGGAACTAGAAAAGAAAGTGGGGAAAGTTGAAATGGCTAAAACTCTGAGAGATGGAAACTTGCTAATCGTCTGTAAATCAGAAGAGCATAAAAGGAAAGCAATGAGTGTTGAAAGTATTGGAAAGAAAAGAGTGGAGAGTAAAAGAGTGTTGGGAGAAAAGAAAGAATCCCGAGGAGTTATTTATGGAATTCCGGTTAATGAAGATCTGGAGAAATTAAAACATAACATCCATAATGTTGAAGTCAGTGATATAAAGAGATTGCAGAAAACAGTGAACAATGAGAGAGTTGACAGCTTATCTGTGCTTCTGGAATTTTCTACTCCAGAAGAGTTAAAGTGGGTTTCATGTGCTATCCAGTCAGGCCTTATGTTCCTCCTCCACTTCGATGTTACAAGTGTCAGAGATATGGTCACATTGCTGCAGTGTGCAGGTGCAAACAGAGATGTTTAAAATGTGGAGGGGAGCACAAAATACAAGAATGTGGTGAAAATACTCAGGTTAAATGCTGTAATGAAGGTAATTCGGAGAGGCACAGGGCAACATATGGAGGGTGAGAAGTTAGGAAGAAAGTTGAGGAGGTTCAAAAAGTGAAATCAGCAAACCTTCTACGCAGTTATACTGAGGCGTTACAAGAAAGGTTCAGGAAAGGTAAAAAGACTGTGCACGAGTAACATACAAGTATTAAGGCGAGAACCAGAGCAGCATGCCAGGGTTTATAACCCTATTGACTTTGACAAACTAGTTTTGTTTGTGGCTTATGTTATTAACTGCACGGACCAGGTTAAACATAAAAATGAGAAAATCAAAATCATTGTTAAAGGAGCTGAAAAATTCTTGGGGATGAGGAATATGTCGTTGGATCAAGTTATACAGAAACTTGAGGCAGATGGCAATAAACCAAAGTAAGAGTGATATAAAAATCGATATGAGTAAAATAGAAGTTAAAAGTTTTTAAAAGAAAGATCGAGAGAAGATTGGCAAAAAGCTGGTGGGAAGAAGATTAAAAAGGAAGATACTTTTTCGTTATTTATTGGCTACAGGTTTAGTGAAAAGACATTTAAACTTTTTTTCCCCTTTTTATTTTTTTATTTTTTGAGCATGTCTGTCTTGATCCACACTCATTACTGGTTGGTGGCGGTAATGCACCTCTTAATTGTTTGCCAACCCAGCCATAAAACAAGAAAGAAAGAAAAAGAAGATAATATCTATTTTTCCCTATGGGCATGATGTGATTTGGTAGCGGTTGACAGCTCTGCTCAGTATAATGTGTTAAACAGACAAAGAATTAGTTTTTATCAACTTTAACTGGCTGAATATTAGACTAATTTTCTATATTCTATGTATTACTATATACTGAAACCTATTTATACAGGAGTTCACAGCTATATATATATA
>JAGKQL010004310.1:0-15173 GCA_018398635.1 Cyprinodon brontotheroides
TTTGGGGGTAAACTTTAGTAAATTTCCTAGAGAAAGAGCAGCAGCATTTCTCCTTAGGCACTCAGGTTCTGCTGTCTTTAGCCATCGGGCAGCAGAGACCCAGTTCTGCTCTGTGAGAAACTTTCATGGTGTTTAGGCCTTCATGACTCTGCCGTGCTGGCTTTGCACTTTCTAGCAGCCAGGACCCCTAGACTGGGGACGTCATAAACTCTCGGGTTCTCAGGGACTGCTAGCAGGTTTATGGACGGATAAGCCGAGCTTATGATAACGTGATCTCTTCTTTCAATTAGAACAATGGCATTCCTTGGTGCCTTTTGATGGACTTATTTCTGCTTGGATGAGCTTGAAGAGGCCTGGAACATGCAGGTGAGAACCTTGAACTGCAGCTTTGGAAGCTGCAACTGGGATCTCAGAAGGCTGCTTTACTTTGGTACTACGGGGTTTTGAGAAATCAGGTTTTTGTCTACCTCCCATTTCAGGCGTTTACGTGTATAAACTTTTAGTCTGGGATCTACAGCAACTTTCACTAAATAGAGGACTGGTTGGAGCCACTGGGCTGTTGGATCAGCCAGGCACCGTTGCAGAAGGACATGATTACTGTTTATGTTTGGACTTTATTTCAGCATGAGGCCGTAAAGGAGAACTGGTTCAAGGCAGGCTGTGACTGGGTTAGAATATTTAGGTAAGAGGCTTACTGGGCAGAATGGATTGGAGATACAAGATCTGGCTGAGCTGGTTTAGAACACTTCTAGTTCAGGAGGGAGAGGAGGGAGCAGGGTCAGCTGTTTGAGCGTTTGAATCCTTCAGCACTAATGGGATTTGGTGGCCTACGGATAAACTGAAATAGTTCAGTTGATATTTCTAGGAAGAATTTGATAGAATCAGCTGGAAAACAAAGTTGATATCTTCTATTCTAGCAATGTTTTCCCTGGGTTGGGTGCTTTTGGACTTTGGGTGCTGGGTTGTATACACAACATGGCTGGGGTTGGGGAGTGTGGGATGAGGAGGCAGAACTTGGGCCATGTATTCACATTTTTAGGGTGTGCCCCCAGGGTCCTAAAAACTGGAGACCATGCCACAAGGTGCAGAGAAAAACATTGATTTAGGATCAAACACAGGTTAACAAAACTAGAAGATAGTTGGAGATGTCTGCCATCAATTAAGAATTGAAACAAATAATTTGGTCTGTCACCAGCTAACGATCATCAGAGTGGCCTGTTTTCGTTTTCACATCAAAAATGAGATTTTGTTTAATAAGTGAGACACTACTCCCTGTTGAGGCTGCTTTGCTTGCTTACTTATGCTACGTTTCACACTGGGCGCATTGCATGTAAACAGTGGTTTACATCACAAATTCAAATGAGGTTGACATTCTCAAAGGGCGCAGCAAAAAAGGTCCTGCAAGCGTTTTGAGCAGCAGGCACAGCTGCCTGGAGCAGCTGGAGGCTTTCAGCCGCGATCGCGCGAGCGCTAGTTATCTGACGCCGCGATTCACCACAAACGCATCTCGCTGCTCGATATGGAAAAATTTAACTTTTGTTGCCTCGACGCCACATCAACCAATCAGAGAAGCTGATCTGAAGCTGGCAGGGGAGACAAACATCACTTCGTGATACAGAGCGCTATGATCGCCCTCTGAAAAACAACAGTTTATTAACTCCTAAATTAACTTAAAATGCTGAAACCTGCCAACAGAATATGTTAGCTTTTATTATCCTGGTGCCTGTTTGGATTATTTAGATGAAAAACACCTTCCAGCCGCCGCGGCAAACAGCGAGGAGGCGACCCAGCCAGAAGCTGCTGTCAAACGGGATTCCTAGTGACAGTGTACCGCTGGTATGTGGGGGTCAGAGCGGCTCCGACAGAAACAATATTGGAAGGCACGATGGTAATCTGGATGAACTGACTGCACTGATTAAGTTTTCAGGTAGATTTTCTCATTTAAAAACATATTAAAACTACTTTATTCCACTAATCACAGAAAATATAGCTGCAAGGCAAACAAAGGATAGAGTAGCTCCACCCAACGCGCGTCAGACCCACTTTTCCACCGCGCAGCCAGAGCAGCAAAGCTGCTTCAGCCGCGCGTCAGAACTAAACTGGTACAAGCAGCAAAAATGAAGCAGCAGACGCGATTTTGCTGCTCCTGGTCAGGGCATAGAAAGGGTTAAAATGACTGAAAATCAATGGAAGGCAATACATGATGATGATGATAATGATGATTATGATGATTAAGACAGTGATGATGGATTCGATAGAAAACATTTCCATTAATCAGTAAAGCTCTTATTTGTGATGAGGGAATCTGTCTCAGATATTTAGTGGTCGGCTTTACTCTGCTTCAACTTAGGATTTCTTTACACAATAATGGGAACTATAAGTATCACAATCATAATAGTTACTATGGGAACAAACTTCCAGCAGACTCCGTGGCTCCTAGGGTTGTTTTATTGTTACCCCTGAATTCTTTTAAACATCAATTGTAGATCACATTGTGTGTGTGGACAATTTTATTATTTTATTTTCCTGATTCTGAGTGCGGTGCAGTTCTAGGCTGAGTGTCTGAGCTGGAGCAGAAAGCAGAGCAGCAGGAAGGCATCCTGACAGAGTTTCTATCCTCAGCATGTTTTACTGCACCTCAGCTCCACTCAGCTAGATGTGGAAGTAGTGATGTTTTACTTTCATGGACAGAGGAACGATCAGATTTTATCCTCCGTCATTCAGTTAGTGGGTTTTATCGGATGAAACTGATTCCAAATGGACTAAAATAAATAATCCATGAAGTTATTTTAACAATTATTTATAATTCTGGGAGATTTGGGTTAAAGTGCTTTTTATTTTATCTAGAACAAGCAGGAAACAAGGCAGGTATCTGTTCAGACATAAAGTAATGTAACCCAGATAGTAATTCTCTATAACTGCTTAATAAGCCTACGGGGCTGTACAGAATATTTTTCGGTACAAATACGAATATCTCTAAACCTTCGAACTTTCACCAAGGTGATGTTGTCTAGAAATTTTTGAAGGACTTAAACAGTGACAGATGGAGTGATCCGCATTTTCTTTAAGCAGGGTTCTGTTTTGGCAAACTACATTCAGGGTGACGTCACAGTGAACATCATTCAGCAGCTGCAGCCTGCTGGTGCCTGGGATGCTAAGACAACTCGGTGGAGACAATGACTTTTCGCGGGAATTGGGGGCTCTGCTCAGGAGGTTGGCATAATCCATCTGGTTCTTGTTACATCAGAGCCTGGCTTCTGCCTCATTATCTTAGAGGATGATGGGGAAATGGAGTCTGAAAACTAGCCTGCAGTGAAGCACAGCTGAACACTTGTGGTGGGTAATACATGACAGGAGATGGAGGAAGCATGTTGACTGAAAAATCTAAGACCTAGTTAAGATGATTGAACACTTCTGATGAAGTCCCCATGTTTGTACAGAAATGCCTCCTAGAGACAGGCATTTAGAATCTGATAACACAATTAGGACTGAAGCTGATCAGATTTAATAGAGCTTATATAAATGTATTCCTTTCTGGTATCTATGGAAATGCTTAAAGAATTTTGAGGCAGAAATACATTGACAACCTGTAAGTCCCGGAGGGGACAAAAAAGATAAAGCCTGGGAAGTTGAAAGTGTGTGTAAGAAAATAGTGAATGAGAGAAAGAACGTGGGTGACAGTAGAGCTACAAGGGGGGTGATAAAAGGGATACCTGTAGAAGAAGACTTGGACAAACTCCAGCGCAGTATTAATGGAGTCTAAGTGAGCAGAATTAAGTGACCGTGAGAACAGTAAATGGTGAAAGAGTTGAGAGCTTGTCAGTTCTTCTGGAGTTTCAGGAGTCAGTGCTTCCTAATAAAGTGAAAATAGGTTGCATGATCTCTCCAGTTAGGCCCTACATTCCTCCACCGCTATGGTGTTACAAATGCCAGAGGTATGGACATATTGCAGTGGTTTGCAAAGGGACGCAGAGAAGTCCTAAATGCGGAGGTGAGCGTAGAGTGGAAGAATGTAGGGAAAACTCCCCGGATAAATGTCGTAATTGTGGCGGCCAACACAGGGTAACATATGGTTGATGTGAAGTCAGGAAGAGGGATGTAGAAATACAGCAGGTTAAAACAGTTAACAACATAACATTATGCAGAAGCAGTGAAGAAAGTACAAGGACAAAAAGGAAGGGTGGATACTGACAATGTTATCCAGGTGTCAAGAATAGAACCAGGTCAGACAGAGAAAACAAATCCAGGACTTTCAGTAGATAAGATTATTTTGTTTGTGGCCTATGTGATCAACTGTTCTGATCAAGTTAAACACAAAACTGAGAAAATAAAAATAATAGTTAAGGGAGCTGAGAAGTTTTTGGGCATAAAAGATATATTTTGGGAACATATCAAAACAAGACTTGAAGCAGATGGAAAAGTGGGAGGCCCAGGTGAAAAGACAAACTGATTATAGTACAATGAAATGCAGGAAGCTTAATAGCAAATGGGCAGGAGTTTAAAGGATATATTAGAGATTATAAAAATAAACCAGATTTTATATGTGTTCAAGAAACATGGCTTAAATCAGAGTTAGAGTTTGGTGTCAAAGGATATGATAGCATCTGTAGATATAGTGGGGATGGTAATGGAGGAGGATGTATAATATTTATAAAACAAGGAATGCAATATAGAGTTTTAGGAAAAGGAAAAGAGTTGGAATATGTAATAATTGAAGTATGGACTAAAGAAGGAAATATCAAAGTTATTTAACTTGCTATAATCCATGTAAAAAATTGTCATTAGAGTCAGTGGAGGAATTGGTGATACACTTAGTAGGGAAGATGATTTGTTGTGGGGATTTTAATGCCCATAGGTGCCATATGGGGTAACAGTAAGGATGCTAATGGGATGGTTATTGAGGAGGTGATGGAGATGACAAATTTAGTGGTGTTAAAATGATGGAAGTGGAACAAGATGCAAAATATCAGGGCACTGGTACAGAAACGGCGCTGGATCTCACATTAGTGCCAGACTTGTCATGATGGGTTTCAGAAAAGCCCAGTATGCAGAACACCACGGAAACGGTTGAAAAAATTTAACAAGTTTTATTGATCCACAAGCACATGGAATAAACACAGGAACTGGTTCAGGGCTTTGGGGGCTGGTTCACTGGAGTCTGTGAAGATGATGAGCAGTTCAGTTAACTTGGAAGCAGATGAGTTTGAGTTTGAGGGTTTCAGGTTTATACCTTGAGAAGTCCGGGTTTGGCTTTGAGAGAGGAACTGTTCAGGTCCAGAGACTGTTCCAGCAGAGTCCAATAACTACACTTAAGCGTCTTACTTCTAATGTGAGGGCAGACCTTGGCTTTGGGTTTCCAGCTCTTAGTCCAGAGCTTGAAGATGCTAGGCTCCAGAGTGCTAACCAAACTGGATTTAACACCACAGAGCGTTGATTTTAAGGTCTGAAGGCATGGTTTATATAGCTAATGGGTCCTCTGATGATGAGATGCGCCTCAGGTGTGTCGAAGGCTCAGCTCAGGAGGATCCATAGCGGACTCTGCTGGAGAAAGGTGGAACTACTCCAGATCCCAACAAGGCTCTTTAGCAGGTATTTGTACATGGGAAGTAGTCAGAGGAACAACATAGCAAGCGACCATTATCCTATTGGGACAGTAGTAGGATTGAATCTAGAGAAATATGAAACAGTAGGGTTGAAGAAATGGTCATTTAGTAGTGCTGATTGGGATAAATTTAGAAATATTAGTGATCAAGGTATTGGAAAAATTTTAAGAAATGAAGATGTTGAAAATTTAAATATTTCATTTTGTAAAATAGTTCTAGAGGCTGCAGAGAAGTCAATAAAGAAGGCAGATAAGCGTAAAAGTAAGATTGTACCATGGCGGAAAAAGGAATGTGAAAGAGCAATAAAATCTCAAAATAGAGCTTTTAAATTGTTAAAAAAGAAACATTGTTTTCAGAATCTTATTTACTATAAAAAAATCAAGAGCAAATGTATGGAGAATCATTAAAAAGTGCAAAGAAAGTATATTGGAGGAAGTTTTGTTGTTCAGTAGGGAGGGAGACAGACAGTAAAGTGTGGGGGGTGATAAAAAGAATGAATGGGATAAAAAGAGAGTATGGATATCCAGTCTTAGATGATGGACAAATAATAGCAGTGTGAGATGAGGAGAAAGCAGAGATGCTGGCTAAAACTTTTGTTAAAATTCACAGCTCAAATAATATTAGTGAAGAGGGGAAAAGAGGGAGGGAAAAAACAGTAATGGAGAATGAAGACTTACAACAAGAAGAAAATTATAATGACTTATTAAACAACCCTTTTACAGTGACAGAACTAAAACGCGCTCTCCAGAAATTCAAGATGTCAGCGCCAGGAAACGACCAAATTTGTTATGTAATGATAAATCAACTCAGTGAAAATTCATAGGATGTATTACTTGAGCCATATAATAAAGTATGGGAGGATGGGAAACTGCCTCAGAGCTGGAAGGAGGCTGTGGTGGTGCCAATACGCAAACCAGGAAAAGATAATACAAACCCAGGAAATTACAGACCAATTGCTTTAACATCTAACATATGCAAGATAATGGAGAAAATGATAAATGAAAGGTTAACATACTATATGGAAAAGAAAGGATATATAGCTAAATACCAAAGTGGTTTTAGGAAAGGGAGGAACACTTGCAATAAAGCATGTTTGAAAACATGAAATTAAGAAAAGCACAGGGATAACAAAAGAAAGGGAGTATTTGTAGCTGTAACTGCTTTGGTATAAGAGCATATATGTTGGTGGAGAAAGGGATTTGGTAGTAGAACTTCATATCCATTTGGTGTGAAAAGGACCATTCCTGCTCAGATGGATTAAAGTTTTACAGGGAGGTCAGCTAAAATTTAGAATGGGGAAAGATACTGATATACTGTAAGGCGTTTCTCAGGGTATAGTGGTCCTTTATTTATACCATATTAAAGTATAATATTTTCAGGAGCTAGGGAATGAGGATGGGGTTTTTCTCTTTTGGGACGATGGGGACTGGATTTGGAAGAGAAATCTGAAATTTATACATTTAAAAAGCTACAGGATGCTATTAATAGAAGAGTGGTCATTTAAATAGGGGTTTAATTATCAGTGGAAAAGACAAAGACAATATTCTCTACAAAAGAAAAGGATTGGTACAGAGGTAAAAACTAAAAGCTGTATAATCAAAATTAGAAAAAGTAAAACTTATTTTAAGTTTTTGGGGTTATGGTTTTGACAAAGGGAATAACATAGAGTGTACATATAAAATACAAGAACCAAATGTAGGAAGGTATTTAAATGTTATGTGAAGATGTTGATTGGGAAGTGATTGGGGGAGCTGACAAGAAAAGGCGTTGAAGGCAATTTTACTGTGGATTAATTGTAGATCAGTACTGGGTTATGGTTCTGTGGTATATGGATCTGCATCAAGTTCATCTCTAAAACGTTAGGCAACATCTAGTTTTAGGCTTTGAGATTATGTACAGGCTTTTTAAAAACAACTCCAACGGCAGCATTACAGGTATAAATGGGAGAAATACCACTTGAGGTGGGAGAAGAATTCAGTTATCTCTGACCTATTGGGCTAATTTACAGGGTCACAGTGAAGATCATCCTGCTAACTTAACATCTTGTTGGGAAAAGAAGGGGAGAAAAAAGCTTTGGGTGGACAGTTAAAAAACAAAAGCAATGGAGTTAGAATTAACTGATTTAAAGTTCAGTCCAACATTACCCACTCCCAGCAATAGCACCTTGGATTCTACCTGAAGCTAAAATAGATCTGACACTATTAAGAAAAGAAAACAAGGATAGGGGTTTATTTTTGAATTCAAATGCAATACAGGAATATATTAATAGCTACTATAGTTTCATTCAGATTCATACAGATGCATCAAAAAAAGTTTAGATAACAAGATAGGAGTATATTTTATTGTTCCAGAGTTTCATATGTAACAGTAGGAAAGAGGACCAGTGATAATATATCAGTAAACACAGGAGAAATGCTAGGCAATTTTGTTGCAGTGCAATGGGTAGAGGAAATAAGACCACTGAGAGGGATTTTTTGTTCAGATTCATGTGCACTACAGTGCATATGCGCGAAAGCAGCATGCTGCAGTTACACCGCTCCAGTTACGTTTCTCTTTTTGATTGCTCTTATTTTTTCACAGTGACTCTGTGAAGTATTATCCTCTATAATGAGGTATTTTTCAGAGAGTTTCTGTGCTTTTGTGTTGTTTTTATCATGCCGCCCCACCGGGACACGCTGCCTTTGTTTACCCAGAGAACAGCTGACGCTTCAATGCCGTTGGTGTTTTAGCCAGACCAGCTGGAATACCATCTGAACTCTGGAGGAAGACACACGATGTGGTTGCAGGGGAGGAAAGCAACATTGTGGGATGAAAGGAGGGTCAAGATGCAGATGGACTTATTGAAAGGAGAAGGTTTAAGTGGTTGTCCCCTGTCATTAAGTGGGAAACGTGCGGTCTCTAGCAACAAAGATGGACGAGGTAGCAGCGCATAACGGAGTCAGCGAGTACCAGGGTGCAGTCTGATGTGTTTCACGGAGACATGGCTGCACAAAGACATTACGGACCTGGTACCTCAGTGGATGGCTTTCATATACCATCGGGCGACAGGACACATAGAGGTGGTAGCGAGGAGGGGTTTGCCATTCTAGTAAACAGCAGAAGGTGTTACCGGTTTACCACCATTAAAAAACAGCTCTGTTGCCCGGATGTTAAACTGCTGGCGTTGGACTCCGTCCATATCAGCTGCCCAGAGAGATCCCGCATGTCATTGCTGTTGTTCTGTACATCCCTCCTTCTGCAAATCCAACATCTGCCTGCAGCATCATTCACAATAATACCCCTGAATCCACAGACCCAATGTCCTAATGCCCTCATTATCATGTCGAGATTCTTTAACTATGTCACCATGAACAAAGTTCTACTGACCTTCAAACAATATGTGAGCTGCCCCTACCAAAGATGTAGAGGACCCCTGGACCTGATGTATGCTAACATTAAAGATGCATACATCTCCTTCTCCCCTCTGGGCAGGTCAGATCACAACCTGGTTCATCATCTCAAACCCTGTTATGTTGCCTCTGGTGAGGGAGCAGGAAGCCACGACCACAAGAACTGTGAGGGAGGTGGTGGGGAGGAGTTTTGTGAGCACCGCAGGCCTGCTTTGAGGTGACTGACTGGGCCTGCACTCTGTGAGCCCCATGGGAGGTGACATTGATGGCTCACAGGAGTGCATCACGGATTATAAACGAATTTCTTGTGTGGACTGCAATGTTCCAGCTCGACTGTCACCTGTTACCCCAACAACAAACCTTGATCACCAAAAGAAAATAAAGGAAGCCATCCTGAATGAGAAGAAGAAACGAATTTCAGAGATAGCTGGCAAATGGAAGTGTGAGGGAAGGTGCAGGGGGTGCTCGAAGCGAGAAAATCAGGGAGGTTAAGGACAAGTACGGGAGAAGCACGTAGAAGTAAACTCATGACAACATAAGGGGCGTGTGAAGTGGGATAGAAAACCATCACGGGGTTCAGAGTCCGCACAGTGTGGGGGTTGGAAGTCGTGGACTGAACCACTTGGAACTTCCAGCTGATTTGTCTACTTGCAGCCCATCCCGACAGCCCTCTACTGCAGCACCACTCCACTTGACCACTCACCTTCTCCACTCTCCCTCCCATACAGACCCCCTGTCTGCTTTTTCACTACCGCCAATCCACATCACGAGACTCCACCCTCCCCTGCTTCACATCATATCCTCCCACAATGCAAGGGCCTCACCCCTCCCCCCACAGTTACCTCTACAGTGTCCTTCACTCCTGACCTGGTGAGAAGACTCTACTCCGACCAATGGCATATTCTCCTGGGTGCTCAAAGCTTGTTCCAACCAGCTGTGTGGAATATTTAGCCTGAATGCATCAGTCTGAAACATGCTCCTCCAGAGAATACCCGTGCTGTGTGGAAGACATCCTGCCTGCGTTCAGTGCCAAGGCGTGGCGCCCTAGCGACCGCCGAGGGACCTGAACCTGAGTAGCACTGGCGTCCCTTATCATGAAGACCTTTGAGGGAGGCTGATGCTACAGGAGCTAATGCTGGCCCGTAGTCGGGCTCCCTTCACTGAGGTCCGCTGCGGTTATGCCTACCGGCCCAGCCTTACCAGGTTGAAGGGAACGGCATTTGTCAGCCACTTGGCACAGACAGGTCTGCAGTCACCTGAACCCCAAGCGGCGAGCTTGCACAATGAGAATCATGTTCTTTGATTTCTCCAGTGCCTTCAAACCAAACATATGGTAAATAATAGATCAACAAAAGTCATCTCCACATATCATGTATTTATTCTACCCACCACTAAACATGCATAAAGTAACCTGGTTCACCATTTACAATATCTTGTGATTTCCCTTTAAGGGCATTTGGATGTTAGCTGACATGAAGATGAACTCCCCATGTCTGCCTTCAGCTTACGATGCTGCCGGCTCTGCACGGGAGTGAAAGGTATTCTGCGATGCAGGTAAGAGCCTCTCCGCCGTGTCGCGGATTGATTTGCGGCGGGCGAAGACCCGCGGTATGTGCGCCCGCACGGGAACTGTGTGTCTGACAGAAATTGAATCAGCAACGCTACTAAGAGCTTAAGAGGGGCTCTCACTCTCCCCTTTCCCTGCTCACCCCATTTCACCTCGAGACTTCTCCCAGCTGGCCGCCGCCGAATCCTGCCACCTTCCAGGAGTTTTCTGATGACTCAGCAATTGTTGGCTGCGTTGAAAAGGGTAAGGAGAGTGGGAATACAGCGGGAGGGACTTTTGTGATTAGACCTTGGCTTTGTCACTTGGAGTGGGCTGAACCTGGCTACAGAGCAACGTGACAAAGACTAAGAGGCTAATAGTGGATCTGAGGAGGGACAAAAACACCTGTGACCCCTGTTTCCCATCCAGGGGTTCCCTGTTGACAATGTGGAGAGTATAGAAGTACCTGGTAGTGTACTTTAACAATAGGTTGGACTGGACTAGAAACACCGAGCCAGTCTACGGGACGAAACTTGGAATGGCTATTCTTCGTGAGGGAGGCCCCGAGATCCTTTGGCATCTGTGGGGCGATGCACGAGGATGTTTTGCCAAGTCAGTTGTTAGCAAGCTCTTCTTTGCTTATCACATGCTAGAGCAGTCGGCTTTGTAAATCACTAAAAACAACAGACTAATTTCAAGCACATAATCAAGAAGAGCCGGGTAGTATTTGTGGGGGCCAGCTTGACCCCTTACACAGAGTAGCCTTGTGAGGAGGATGCTTTCCGGGTTCCAGTCCATCTTGGGCAATGACTCACATCCTCTCCAGGACACACTGGTCCAGCAGACGAGTTCCTGAGGTCAAGCAGGCGAGCTCCTTCAACAGAAAACTCCTCCCACCCAGATGCACCACAGAGCTTGCCACAGGAAATCATTCCTGCCTGTGAGGTCATCAACCTCTACTGCTCCAAGTGATTCAGCCCCGTAATTGACATTTTATGCACTATTTTTGCGCCGCGTATCACTTTACCCAGATTTACCACTTTACTTTCACTTTTATTTGGATTTAGTTTTACATACATACATAGATATACCTACGAACCCTTATATATACAGAAAACATTACTTGTGTGTAGGTATTTTATCTCTTTTATTCTTATTTTTATCTTTATTACATTGTATTGTTAGATGTGTGTATACATTGTATAAAACATAACTAGGAATTATGGCACAAAGATTATTCCCTCTAGGATTAATAAAATTTCACAATTCTAGTTATCTTTGGGGGACTATGTTGAGTCAGCCCGGAGTCAGTACAGTCAGCTGGTTACTCCTTTGATAGAAAACTTTGTATCAATTTGACTGTATGATCTGGTTGAACTGTAAAGTGCCTTGAGATGACATGTGTTGTGAATTTGGCGCTATATAAATAAACTAATTAAGTCTGAATCACTAACCAGTAATTGGTTTACAGAGAAGTCACTCAGATAGCAGAACAGACTCTTCCCCAGTCATCCAACAAAGGCATTTGTATGGGAATTCCAGGTGATGAGCATTTTGATCATGTTTTTTGTGGGTCCCGGCAAATGCCAGGAGTTAAAGGAAGTGAAGTAGCGAGATAGGGCTGCGGCGGGAGGCTACAAGAAAGGCCTATTGATATGTCAGTTAAAAGTAGTAAGATGGAAATAAAGAGGATTAATAAACAGAAGATGAAAAGAAAATTGCTTAAAAAGCAATGGGAGGAAGAGAGGAAAGAGCGATAGTTTTTTACATGCTTGATTCCCGAAGGGAGGTGGGAGAAATAGAGATGTACAGGGAGGAACAGAGGAGAAGAAATCATTATATCAAGACTTAGATTTTTGGTGCGGGATTGCGTAGTACATTGTTCAAAAATAGAGTAAAGCATACAACGGCGAGATGTGAATTACTTTATGGAAACACCAAAACAATTAATTTTCTGATTATAATTGCTCACTAACAAAGTATGAAGAAAGGAGAAATGATTCAAGAAATCACAAAAATGGAAGAGTACAATTTTAGTGTAGAAGTGCTTAGAAACTTTCAAGAGATAATTGTTGTATGGTGTTTTTCGATAAGATTCGTCTCATCTCGAGTAAAGAAGGAATCTAGACTTACTTATTTTAATTTTATTGTGTATTTTGATAGTGATTTGGCTGACTGTTTGTTTGAGTATGATAGCCATGCACTCCCGCTTACCGGTTGAGGAGTGGTGGTAATACACCATTTTGTTGCGTGCCAACTGGCCAAAAACAAGAAATAAAGAAAGAAGAAAGAAAGAAAAAGAAGTAGAACAGGGAGGAGGAGAAACAAGGAGGAGGAGGAGGAGGTGAGTTAGCTCAGACTTTGTTATCAGGAGAGAGTTTAATATCCGGTCTTGCGAGATTGGCAGGACACAGTGGGAAGTTTGAAAGAGAGAAGCTGTTGGTCTTTAAAGTTTATTTTTCTTTGTTGCTGGATGAGCTTGAAAGTTAGAAGTGAAGCTAAGCTATAATTATAAAGTTTTGAATACAAGGTAAGAAATAGAAGTAATAGGATTTGAGGTTTGGATTGGTAAATCAAGTAGCAATATAATAAATTATTTATAACCCATGTAGCAAAATAAGTAGAGAAATGCTGGATAGTATTTGTGTGAAAGAAAGTAATTGCAAGAAATATTTTGTGGCCGGAAGATTACAATACTCATAATACAGCAGAAATACAAAAAGTGGTGAAAATGGAAACATAATTTGAGGGCTATGGATGAATTATAACTTAACTGTCTAAATGATGGAAAGTACTAGGTTTGGTGGCGGAACATGGAGCAAGAATCTGCAATTGATCTTACTATAGTCTCAGATCAGATAGCAGGAATAAGTCAATGGGAAGTAATGAATGATAACTCCCTTGGAAGTGATCATTATCCTATTCTGCTTAAATTGAATAATTTTAAAGTAGCAGTTGAAGAAATTGGTATCCTAAATGGAGAATGAGGAAGCTGAGTGGAAATATGTAAAAGATATTGAAGTGACATATTTATGGAGATTATGCCAAACTTAAGTAATAATATTGAAGAATTAAATTCAATGATTACAAAATATAATATACAAATCTGCAGAAAAGGCCATTTGCAAAATCCTATAGTTGAAGAAAAGAAAATGGTTCGCTGATTGGAACATTGTGGTGTGAGAGCTGGTAAGTTAGAATATTAAATCATTTAAAAAGTTAAAAAATAAATCATTCATTTTGATAATTTAATATTATACAAAAAGCACAATCCAAAGTTAGGAGAACAATTTAAACTGTCAAGAATTGCTTGGAGAAGTTTTTGTAGTACGGGTGGAAATGGCGTTAAAATGCGTGAGATCTGGGGAAATGTGATTCTAAGATGGGAGGAACCCATAGAAGCCGGATTTTCTTACCTATAATTAAGATGATCAGTGTGAAGCTATAACAAACAAAGGCAAGGAAAAAGCAGAAGATATTCGCAAAGGTCCTTTGTGAAGGGCACAGTTCAAAAAATTTATCAAATGAAGAATATGTCATGGAGATTTGGAAATGATTGAAGAGATGTGGAAACATTTTAAACAGAAAGAGATTGATGGAAGTGTTTTTAGATAAATGGTACATTTGTTTTGAAATGAATAGAGCATTTATAGGAGTTAAAAATACATCTCCAGGTAAAAAAAGAATGGCATATGCTATAGGATGATTGAACATTTATCAGATGATGCTAAAAGGAATAATTTTAAAAGTTATACAATAAAAAGTATAGAACAAGGTGACCGTTCTTAAGCTGGAAACATTCAAATACTGTACCAATATTAAAGCCAGGTAGGATAAAGGAGAGGTTAAAAGTTATAGCTATATAGCTCTTACTTCTAATTTATGTGGATTGATGGAGAGAATGATAAAGGAGATTAATGTATGAAATGAAAAAGAGATCTTTTTATCCCCTTATCAGAGTGGTCTTAGGAGTGGACAGACAAGAAGTAGATCCAATTGTTTGTTTAGAAAATGAAATAAGAAAGGCTCAGGTAAATAAAGAAATTATTTTAGCTTTTTTTTATATTAAAAAGACGTATGATATGCTTTGGAAGGAGGGATTATTAATTAAGATGGATAAAATGAGAATAAAGGGGAAAATGTTTAATTGGATTAAGGATTTTTTAAAGAATAGAACAATAGAAGTAAGAGTTGGGGTAAATTATTCAAACATTTATGATATACAAAATGGAACTCCACAAGGTAGTGTATGTAGTCCAGTGCTTTTTAATATAATGATTAATGATATTTTTGATAATATAGATTTTAAATTGTAAAGCATTTATCTGCAGATGATGGGACATTATGGGTGAAGGAGGAAAGTATTGGATTATTGAAAATAGAATGCAATCCAGTACCTAGCTGCGAATAGAGTTTAAGTTTGTCTGTTGAGAAGACACAAGTATTATGTTTTTCAAGGAAAAGGGATAATCCAACAGTAGATCTTCGATTATATTAGCATAAATTGAAACAGGTAAATATGCAGAGATGGCAAAAGTACTCACTTTCCGTACTTGAGTAAAAGTACAGATACTTGTGTTAAAAAATTCTCTGGTAAAAGTGGAAGTACTGATTAAACTTCTTTACTCAAGTAAA
>JAGKQL010004311.1:0-14715 GCA_018398635.1 Cyprinodon brontotheroides
GGAGACAAAGGATAGCTCTCGCTTAGACTGAAAGAATTTTTTAGATACCATTTACGGTTTGTCTTCAGCACTCGTTTGTTCGGAGCTGATAATCCCATTCAAAAAAGCCTGAGAACTAAGGAACGAAAGTGAAGCGCATGTCTCTCTGTCACTGACAGGCTCGTTAAGCGTTGTCAAGGTAACTCGTAGTTTCAAAGAGATTTACCTCCACCATTTTAAACAGCACATTTTAATCTAATGGTGGGAGACAACACTGATTTAACATTAGGAAGTGGATACAATATGACTACCCCACCATGACCCCTTCCCTTCATTTTAAACCCTGATAGACTTTCAAAATAAGACTGGGACCCTTCAAAATAAAAAAAGCCCCTACATTAAACTCCATTTTTTTTCCCAGCATATGGCTCAACATTATGACCCAAACTCAACCAAAATGAGACTAGGGGTTTTTCAAAACACACCCCACAGCAAATTTCAAAATAAAAGCCTCCACAAGCACTCATCTACTGCCCTAATAACAGGGGAAAGAGGATTTAATGATTGGAAAGTCATCAAGTATCACTGCTGGTCTGACCCTTTTTCTCAACACACAACCCCGCTAGACTTTCAAAAATAAGACTCCAGTGACTCTACAAAATAAAAGCTCTCCTATTATATAGTACCTCTCGTGTATTAATTGATGCAAAATGGCTCAGCATTATGACCCAAACTTCTTACCATGCTTGTTTCTATTAGACTCTAGGACCTTTTCAAAAACATACCCCAGAGTGAATTTCCTCACAATAAAAGTCTCCCACATTTACGCTCTAATACAGCATCTATTCACCCACAACATGGAAAACCAGTGATTTCATTATTTCTAGAAATGGATTCTATATCACTGCAGGGCATGACCCTTCCCTTGACACACACATCCATGATAGACTTTCTAAAATAAGACTAAAGGGAACCTCTACAAAATAAAAGCCTCTCTTCTTCCTTACACACACTCATTCATTGTGCCGCATGGCTTGTAGCTATGACCCAAATTCAACCACTTCTTCTCAAAAAGACACTGCCAAGGCCTGTTGACCACACACCAGTGCATATTTCTTAATCAGGTTCTAAGATTTACACTGTAATAAAAGCATCTGCTAACCTTGTAACATGCAGCCTAAGCCTGCCAACGTGTTTCATTACCACAGCCGCTCGTAACATGCAGGTTCAATTTTTATAAATTCAGCTCCTTAAGTGGTGCCAGCTCTCTTCTATAAGCTTCTCTCTCTCCTTCGTCTGCTGCTCATGGTCAGTCTTGCACATAGGTTTGTAAATTTTCAATCCTCTAAGGATGACGCTGTTTTCTTTATGCTGATCAACCGACACGTTTTAAATAATTTTCCAATTGTTTTGCTAAGTCTTGACATTTCCACATATGATTTTAAAATGTTAATACTTATTCAACACCATCGTCCTCAACATTTTTACTTCCCATCCTTAAGCTACTAATTATTTATTTCCAACCAGATAAGACAAAAGTTTTTCTTTGTAATTTCTTTTCTACTTCAGCTAATTTCATACCTCTTTTCAGCCTTATGCTGAGACTCTTTATTTCTCATTCTGTCTTGCTTCTGGACAGGAATTCTTTTTTTGTTTGCTGCTAATCCATAACACGCTTGACACATGCTTCTGGACAGTAAGTAAACCCCCCTTCAAAACTTCTTATACATTTTTCTGGAAACTTGGGAGACATTATATTAAGACCCTTCCCTAGTGCCCCACATTCAAGACATTTTTGATATCATGTATGGTTTGGTTGTGCAGCTTAAGATGAAAGTTCGCTTTCTGCCATTTTACTCTCGCCAAATGATTCCCAATCTCTACAAAAATCTCATAGATGATTCAAATGTTTTTCTGCAGCTTCTTGAAGTTTCTGATGACTTCCTATCACATTTTCATATAAAGCTATGCAGGTAATTTTTAAAGCTTTTTTCATATTCAGCAAAAGTATCTTCACTTTTGGATGTTTCTCCTAAACAACAAGTTTTTCTAGTTAAAATTATATTTCTTATTAGGGTCAATATAATTTCATAATTTAGAATTTTACATGTTTTTGACTTATTTTTTTAAGTTAAAATGACCCATAAAATGTCTATAAAATCGGAATAAGAAATCAAAAAAACGATAAATTCAGCTGTCAAAATTAGAGTATTTTTAAAATTTGTTTTAAAAAACAACAACATTTAGCAGATGAAAACTGGGATCCTATCTCAAAAACACTGAATCTGCTAAAAGACCTTTTATTGTTTTTAAATAATTAGTAAAACATAATTTTTGTAAAGAAAAAAATGAAATAGATCCAAAGTACCTGTCAGGTAACCATGTCTATTCCAGTGCATCATAAGAACTTCTTTGAGTATTATGTCTTTCAGTGCAGGGGCACTTGGCCCCCATTGGCCCCTGTCTAGAACCGCCCCATGCATGGGACCGCTCAGAGACGTAATTTAAGATTAAAGATCCAAAATTCTGATATTAAAGTCAGAATTCTAACTTTTTTCTCATATTAAACTGAAATAAAATTCAAAAATCAGTTAAATTTTTAAATTTTTTTTTTTCCTTGGCCCTAATTATCTTCCGTATGTTTAGATTTATTGGAATTTGAAAAATTTCTGAGATCCTTTTCAATGCTCCTCGTTAGGTTGTTAAACCGATTTTCAATAGAATGTGAGCGAAATGAGAAACAAAACTGCTTTTTAAGTGATTAAATTCTGATTCCGTAAAATTAAGGAAGTTAATTTAATCTGATTTACTTTTTTATTAAGAACAGATTTAATATAACAATCTTTATTAAATACAAGCTAGTGTTTGTCAGCCATAGCGTGGGACTTAATTGTTCTTCCTATCAATGCACCACTTTCTGATATTGGCAGATTCAGGTTGAAGTAATCATGCAGTTTTATCAACAAAAATACTTTATTTCAAACAACGTCTACAATCGAGAACCTGCGGAGGAATCCCCGTTCTTTAACGATCTCTCCTAACTGTCCATATCCAAACAATTTTTTAAAAGCATTTGTATTCCTCTGCCTAAAACATTTAAATTTTATATATTTTTATTGATCTGTTTGATGTTGAAATTGCCTGTTTTTATAACTCTTTCCCCCATTTTACAATTACTCAAACATAATTGGTTTTAGAGTGTAGTCTGACCTTGTGATTATTATGGTATTGGAAAGTAATAAAGTCCTAGTAAAGTAAACCTACCGTGCTTATCACTTCATTACAGAGAGTTCATTGAATCAAAGGCTCTCAAAACAAAATCAAATCTGCTTTTAGGAGACGAATACGGTACTTCACAGTAAATTAGAAGATGTGTTCTGGTTGTTTCTTTTCAAAATAACAACCATTAAACATGCTTTTCATTGAGAACACCTTCTGTGCTCTATATTCTTTTGATTGGTCTGATATTCTAATTTTAAATGAGATGTTTTAATTTACTTTAAGTGGAAAGATCATCAGGATTTACAGAAAAAGGAGCTTTGAAATATCCATCCATAATTAATCATGTTTGGATTTTGTAAATTGGATTACTGAAATAAATGAAACTTTTAATAATTCCAGATGCAATATAGAGATATTTATGGGAGAATTATCCTGCCATAATGCCAGAGCACATAATTTCAATTTGAGAAAAATAATTTCATCTTCTTGCACTCAAAACTTCTAATGCTCACACTCAAAACATCGGATATTCACTCTCTCAAATATCTTTGTTTCTCCTCTCCAAGATTTAATGCTTCTTGCACAGATATTTTTCTCCTCTAAGCTTGCCTCTCCATTCTCTTGGCGCTGAAACCGCGCAACTGTTACGAGCATCTCAGATGCATTTCGAAAACCCGTAGGCTCTGCTTGGCGGTTTTGAATCCTCTCCAGATTGGATCGGTCTCCGCTTTAGCAACCTTTCAGTCAATAGAAAGCGACAGCCTCAGAAAGGGTGCCGCCTGTCTAACCTCTCTACTGGAGTGTTTGCTCTGTGATAAAACTACACGACAATAAATTGGATTTTTATTTAAAAGCTATTAAAAATAAGAAGCTGAAAAACAACAACAATCAGGAAAAATAAAAAAAGGAAATAATAAAGGGCAATTCAAGAATCACCAATGAAAAGTCACTTAATTTCTGCTTGAGGTCAAGCTATTAGAATCTGCCCTGACTAGCAAACTTTTTTAAAAAATCCAGGGCATAACTAAGAAATGAAAACCAAAAGTCCACAACCCTAAAAATGCCAATCAGCCACAAAACTACTGTAAATAGCAGGTTCAGCTGATCGCCTATAAGTGGCGAGCAGCACAGGCACACCTGCTAGTAGGTTGAAACGTAAGCCGCCACCTCTTCCGAGGCTGTCGCTCTATTGGCTGGAAAGGCTGTTAGGCAACCATCCAACTGCAGTCTGAGAGAGAGCAAAACAAACCGCAAGCAAAGTCTACGGGTTTGCGAGCATATCTGAGACTCAAACAGAGCGCCGGGTTTAGCGCGCCAAGAGAAGGAAGCAAGCGAGAGGAGAAAAATATCTGTGCAAGAAGCATTAAATCTGGAGAGAAGAAACAAAGATTTGAGAGAGAAGAGAAAATATTTGAGAATTTGAGAGAGAGCGCATGTATTGACTGTGAGCATTATAAGTTTTGAGTGCAAGAAGATGAAATGGCTGGATAATTCTCCCATAGATATTAAACAAACAAAAAACACTAAATCTAAAAAGTGAATAAATGAACAAACTAATTTAAGATGCAACTCGACTCATATAGTAGACCCAAAGGATGTTGTAGAATATCATGGTATTGACTTTAAAAACAACATGGTGTAGAGCTGTGCTGCTTGTACTGTGGAATCTCTCAGTGTCGTTACATGATTTATAGACTTCATTAACTTCATGATGATTATGCAATTTCTTTTCTTATAAGTTAAAGTAATCTACTTTATTGTCAACTAAAATTTACATTGTAATGGAAATTTCAGTTTCAGTACAACCGTTCATGTAGATTTGGGTGGGTGGCCGATTGGGGGTGGGGTTAGGGGTTGGGGGGTACTGGAGAGGGAGGAGCAGGTGTATTGAGGGCCCACCACATGCATGATGCACGCCCCGCCTTTGGGCGTTTCACGGTTGCAGGGGCTTCGGCCATACCTGGTTCCTATAGCTCTGCCTTGAATTTCTGTGGAAGATGGGAGCCACATTGGGGGAAGAAGAGAGGTCTGCATATGTGTCACTTTATCATGACATGATACAGTTTCGAATCAACCACACCTCAGCACAGGAAAAGCACATGTAACACCAAGACAGACAATTCAGCAGAGTGCATGGGAGTTAATCTGACATTTGAGACGTGGATGTGTGTGTATGATGAGTCTTGGTCAATTTGTCCGTGAGCGCTGTCCACAGGCCATTGTCCTTGATGAGATGGAAATTTATCATTCTGGGAGCATCCCGATGAGAGCATCCAGGGGTAAGGGGGCAGCAGGATTTACTTCTGTGCCATTTCACCATAACATCCAGGGGAGATTTGTTAAAGGGGGGAGGCCGAATCCAGAATAACCCTTATTGTTTTGAGAGCAGGCTGCACAGGAATTTTCTGTCAGCCTTGAGTGTTTTTCTTGCTGGATCTTCATGGCGAATCCGATATTCCAAATTTGTTGGGCTTTTTAGCCTTGAAGCGAGCTGCACATCAAACATGTTATTCCTGTCAGGGTCCTGGTCTGATTGTTTCTGTTTTCCTTAGTTATCCATTTTATTTGTCCTCTGCTGCTCTATGTCCTCCCCTTGCTCTGTTTCTGTGTCGCTGCCAAGCACGTGTTGCCAATTTTCCCTCTCGTCAGCTCTCTCTGTGTCCCCTTTAAAAGCCCTCCCTGTTCAGTTCCTGTTTGCTGGATCCTCGTCAAACATCCCGTTTTGCTTCCTGTCTGTTATCATCCTGCCCTGTCTCGTCTCTCCCTGGCTTCTAGTTTGATTTACTCCCTGATGTCTCCTTGGTTCAGGTTCGTTTGCTGTTTTTCTGTTGGACTCTGATTCCTGCCCCTGGTTCTGTGAACCAGAAATAAACAGGCTTTAATTCACCTCTGCCTACTGGTTCCTCTGCGTTTGGGTAAGCCTCCACACAAACACCCGATTCATGACAATTCTATCTCACCTTTAAGTTCAACCACTGCAGCCAGCCTGCGTTCAATCGCACCCAGCAGACGGCTCAGCACCTGATCTCGCTCATTCACACCCTTTTGTGAGCACATCAACCGCTGCCGGCAGCCTGATCAGTGCCCAAATTGCCGCCGACATCCTCTGCATTTGTAGATACATCAGGTATCCTCAGAATCCAAACAGGAGAAATCCGAGTATCATAAAACCAAAAATCCATAAATCTTCGATATCCTCCACTGAAAGCATTGTGAAACACACCATCCTCCAATGGTGTATCCCACCTAAGTATGTCCCAGCAGGACAGGACATGTCCCCTTTTCCTTGTCTTCCAGTTGAGAAAATTTGATCAATTGCATCAAAAGACCAGCTGACCAGATCCACTGTTTGAGTTCGGGTGATATGAAAAGACAAGACACAGCAAAGCAGGTGGCTTGACTTTATCCCTGTACTACCAATGGGCAATCAGCAATCCAGTGAATAAATAGAGATCAGTGGTGTGGCATAAGGCCAAGCTCCGCAAGGTTCCATCAGGCTCCAGTGAGCATGTTAAGGTGAGCCTTCAGGGCTTGAGCTGAGGCATGGTCAGACACACGCAAAGTTTTAAAATACCTTTATCAAAAGGAACGTTGAATTTGTTTGCCAGAAACCTATAAAACAACCACATACATATAAATAAAAACAATAAATCATTGTCAAACGTTTCTTACCATCAAATATTGATGGGGTAAAGAAGAAAGTACTCAGATGTGGCAGAAGCATCACCATAAGTGGTTTAACTGTGTTAAAACTCCCTTATTCATAGTGGGAACTATTGATAATGATAAAGGAAGATATTAAAGTCTTTGCGGTATTGAGCCTAAAGGACAATGAGGCTTGTGGTAAGGATGAGGTTTCTGCCAAACACTTTAAATTCTCAATCAGAAAACTCTTTTCTTTGCTTGCCTTCAGTTCTACTGAAAGTCTGAGAGAGAATGATGCTAAAGATTTTCTAGTTACTTCAAATAACCTTTTTGGTTTTAAATTCTGTCATGACACAGATTTTTGTATTTTTACCATGAAAGAGATTTTAGATTCATGCAATCGGTACAATGTGTTTTACTGATGCCAAAAGGGCAAGTGCCAACACAGGGCTGTCTGCAACTATCCTGGCTAGTCGGCCTGAGTTACACAGGAAGTAAGGCAATCTGGTAAGGCTCAATATTCTCTGGTCTCAAAAAGGGGGGCCATGATGCAACAGCACCTTTTGTGCAACCAGTTTCTGACTGACATTTGCCAGTTTCCAAGTAGTGTATGCCATCACCAGACTGGCATATGCCATGTTTAAACTGGGATATACCAGTTCCCAACTGGCATATGTCAGTTTCCAAATGGCATATGTTGCATTTCCACTGGCATATACCATTTTTTAACTAACATATGCCGTTTCTCAAACGATATGTGCCAGCTCCCAACTGGCATAAGCCATTTTTCAAAACTGGCATGCCAGATATCTGTCATTCCATTCCACTGTTCTCTTAGCTTTTGGCAGGTCTTCCCCATAAAAAATTAACCCTACATCTTAAGCCTGGACTTGAGGTCACTGGATAGTCAAGAAGCAGGTAAATTAACTATTTATCTAGTACCTCACACAAATGAAAGAAACACAATCAGTTTTTTTTTTAAAAACAAATCCATTAAACTAAAACCCCAGAAGAAACAATATATAGAGATGAAATAGAATCCATAAGGCAACAAATTTCTACAGCTGGAAACTAGTTTAGATTAGATTAGATGATCTTTATTGATCTCACTGCGGAGAAATTCTAAATTTTTAAAGACGTTTCTCTCTTCCATCCAAGAAGATTTTTCAATTCAAATGACAGAAATAGCGTTTAGTTCAGGTTTTATCCAGCAGCCCAACAGAAAGCCTGGTTTTAGTTTAGAAAACATGCAAATAAAAAGCGGATGAGCGGGTCCACCTTTGGAATGGGGTGTCGTTTGGCTTCTTTGTTAGCCTGCAATGCCATACCTGTCTATGTCTCTAGAGGAATCGTTAGAGGGAATAGTGGCCTGGCTGAATAGGCGAGGTCTTCTGTTCTCCTGTAAAGTGGCGAGCTGCAATGATAGCGGGGAAGGAATCAACTCAATTCATTGCTGCATTGTAGGTTTCTGAGTCATCCAGGTCATCAGAATCTTTACCAGCATAACACTGCTAAACATTATACAAATGTGGCTTCAAATTTTTTTACATATATAAGTTATAATTTAATGTAATCCATTCTAAATTGATGATTCTAACTGGTCAAAGAACTCACTAGTAGATGGAAACTTCACTGCAGTGTCGATCAGCTCAACTTTGTGAAAACTGTATAAACTAGTAGATAATCCCTTGAAGGATTAAAATCAGATAATGAAGCCATAGATCTACATTCATACGTGTCTTTTACTGCATCCAGCTGCATGACCGCTCTCCCAGGAAAGTAAGGCCCTTCTCTCCTCTTGAAAGGGCTGTGATTGGGTTTCTGATCCAATAATCAACAATGTTTGGCTATTAAAGCCTTTTGATGGGTTTGAATACGAAGGATCTTAAACACCCCCATTGCAGCACCTGAGGCTATGACAAGGCTTTTCAGAAATACAGAAAGGGAGCAGCACTTTCCTCCTATTTTAATGTCTTTCTATTGTCTACGTTATGTTTATTTTTTAAGCCAGATTGGTGCCCTTACTGTGATGCATTTAAACTTTTAAAATGATAAAAAAAATGAAAAACCTGGCAGGCATGTCTATGTTATCAGAATAACAACAAAAACATGAATTTAACGAGCAAGCAAGGTCTAATAATGACTGAGGCCCAAAGCGAACGCACTGTTATAAAGCATATAGCAGGTATGACCGCCTGAGAAAAAGCAGCTTCATCCATATTCATTCAGGTGACATTAAGCAGGATTACATTCATACTCTCCTATTCAGCTATAAACAGATTTGCATAATGCTGCTGCTCAGTTTTCCTATTCATTAATGCAAACTTTTAAAAGCAACCCTTTCAAAAACATCACCAAGCAGCCCTTCATATCAAATTTTAGAAAGAAAAAAAAAAATCCTCCTTTATCCAACCAGCAGCTTTGAACAGTGCAAAACCTTTCATGCTTCTAACAAGAGAAGTTTTAAGAGATCAAGTATTTACTGTATTTCTTGGATGCTTTGAGGATTGTGCTGCAGAGGATATCGAACTTTATCTGCTCCTTTTCTTCCCCTAAGTTGCACTGACAACGTTTGACTAGAGATTTACTTCAATGTCGGTTTCCTTTTAGTGATTCCAGAAAAAGAAATTAAATGAAAACCTAAACTGACAGTGCATTGGTTTTGATTGTTATTAGATTTTTACTGTTTAGGAGTTTTTTTGTTTTTTTTTTACTTCTTTTTAATTTCTCCCAAACATACAAACTTTGTAGAAGACTGGTCAAAAACAATATCAGCACTACATCTCACATGTATATACAAGAGTCTGTCCATGAGTTACCGCAGCTTTTGTCCGTTAGAGTCCATTTTATATTCCACTCTGAGTGTTTCCAGTGGCTTCCTCCGGATATTTTTGAAGAATTGAAGACTTCCATCAATGTAATGTCCAAGTCTAATCAGAGTCATAACATCAGATATTAGTGATTTCCATAGGAATATGTCCCAACAAACACATCAGTGGGTTTTCTGACACACTTTGACCAATAGCTGTACTGATTCTGGCACATTTCCAAAATGACTGAATGACATCACATTCCCACAAGCAGTGAAACCTGGTGCCCACAGAAATTTTACATGTGGGGCAATCTGGAGAAGTTCCCACATTGTACTTGCTAAAAATATAAGGAGAAATATATACATTATGCAAAATTATATACTGCATTTGTTTAAATCTGTTACAAACGGAGATTTTAGATGGCAGGAGCAGGATTTTATCCCATAATTGAGTGCTTATTTCACATTTGAGTAAAGTTTCCCAGGATTTCCTCAACCATGTCAGTCTGTCCAGATTTAACAGATAACTCTCAGAATAAAATTTGGATATAAAATGTTTTTGTGATCCTTATTTTCAAGAAGGAACTTCTCCAGTCTATACGAGTTTGTTGGGTGTATCAGTGATTTTGTTTAGGAGTTTTTGAGCAACACTGCAATGAAGTTTTAATAGAAAAACATGAGATGAATCTGTTCTAGGTCCTTAAATGCATCATAATGGTCGGTCCACCTGAAGGAGGATAAATAAGCAGAACAACAAGGAGATGCTGAAGCTTTAAAGGAAAAGTCTGATCAGCAAGAAATGATCAATGCATCATTACTTATACCTAAAACTAACAGGTTAGCAGTGATTGAATGAATTTAATGTTAATCGGTAAAAAAATTAAAATAATTTTTCGTCATGATCACTGAATCTGGGAGCGACCATTTTTGCCCAAATATAGTAGCCCCTCCCTTCTGCCATCTTCCATAGTGAAACTGACAATGCCGCGTGCATGGCAGCTGGATGCTGAATTTTGCTCGGCTAAAAGTGAAAAAAAAAAGAGTTATTCCACCTTTCCTGATTCCTGATCCTCCCCGGACCCGGGTTGAGGGTAAGTTGGATGGCCAACTTGAAGAGGGGAGGATTTGCCATCGAAACTTCTGGCCAGAGAAAAAACCGTAATATGTAGCCAACATTTGGAAGAAGAATGTTTTCAAGATGACTTAAGCGGCGTTGTGACAAACACCAGATACAGCACTGGGACTTGATCAACAGCGATACGCACCGTGACAATGTCACTAACCAGTACTTAGGTAGCAGTAGTGTTCTTTGTGACAAACATGGATGCCTCAGTAAAGCACATTCCACATGAAAATTACTCTGAATTAAAACACTGATCATTTATTGAACAGGATGGAATCATTTCATAGTTCAAGTAATTACAGAAGTTTGAATTCAGAATATGACCAAACTTTTCCTTGAGGAAAAGTGAGGTACTGTAGTTATGATTTACTATTTTAATCATAAAAATGTAAGACTTTGACCCCTCAGCTAAAACATAATTAGCTGAAATCAGTCTGGAGACTCTCCGTTAAAGAAAATTTGGAGCCGTTCACCAGCAAATCAATCAGTACGTTAGCTTTGAGGGTTGAGGGTGGCGAGAAACAGCGAGAAGCGCGACAGTTCAGTCCTAAAGAACATGGCTTCAGCCGATGAAACTAGCGTTAAGCGTGGCTATCGAAACAAGTTTTGTGGGGTACATTTCCTTCACTGAAAGAAGAGCAAAACACTGCTCTGGAGGCTTTTCTTTCAGTGAGGGAAAAGATGTTTTGCTCTTCTCCCAACTGGGTTGCGGCAAAGTTTGATCTATCAATTGGCTCCTCTTAAGTCGTCGCTCTGTTAGTGCGTCGTATTAGCCCGTTGATCTGATTGGTTTTATTTGGCCCGTCTATCACCAACATAGGCCAATCCAGCTAACCAGTATTTTAGCCCCTTCCCAACATTACTTCGGAAGGTTTCCAGATGGATATCGCGAACAAATCCATCTGGCGGAGTCAGGTTAAAACATAATGACTCCTTAAGCCTTCAGGATGGCTAATGGTTTAGATAGAACTGATGTTTTGTGTTTTTGTAAGATTCTAAAAAAAACATCTTTTTTTTTTTTTTATAAATGCTTAATTAAGAACCTAAATTCATATGACATGCATACATGGGAGGAACACATCTTTTTATCAAACCCTGTAGGTCATAGAAGCAGATTTGTCTTCAATGTTGATTTCTGACTTCATGCAACTAATTTCTACAGTATTTTTTTCAGTATTAATGCTCTGATTTTAAGTCTTTACTTCTTTCTGATTTCATAATGCCCCACTTTGCTAGGGTTTCATGATTTTAATGTTTTTTTTTCTAATTTCTGTAAAACAGCAAGAGATGGAATGTAAGGCGTTTGATTGACAGCTCCCTGCGTAGCCGCAGCTAGCAGATGTCATGCAGTTCTTAAATAAAAAAAGAAAGAAATCAGGAAAGCGGTGTTTGCATTCAATAACAGTACTCTGCAGTGTATGAGAGGGTTGTTTTTTTTCTGTTTGCGATGCCTTGATATGTCTGTTCAGTCTCAGGATAAAAGGCGGTTGATGCAAACATGAATGTTTGGGTGTTTCTGAGCAGAACGGCTGTATTGTAACCTGAAGGTTTGAGTGTTAGAAAGAATCTGTTCTGTATGAGGAAGTAGTGCCAACAGAGCTTTTATGGTTCCCTTACCTGGCATCCTTTTATCGCAGTCAGAACTAATAGCATACCTTGTTTTTTTTCTACTTTGTGTCCGTTTTAGACACCTTGGTGCAAAAAGACTCTATGGAACTGAAAGTTCTCAGTTTGTATCTGTAGCAACAAACATCCGTTGAAGTGCAGCCTAGTGTCTGCTTGTTCCATTTACAAAATCACAGGTTGTTCATGTATAATCTTCTGCAAAGGTGCCTATTCTCTGTTCTACATTTAAGTCAAATCCAGCAATCTGCTTTCCTGTTTTTATTCACTAGCAACAGACGGAACTAAGAGCAGATCTCACTGAATTATGGGTGCAATACGTGGTCTGTTTGTCAGATTCATATGTTGTGTCTATATGCTGTGAGCATACACGTGCACCAAACCACTTTTATTAGGTACACCTGTCCAACTGCTCGTTAACACTTAATTTCTAAGCAGCCAATCACATGGCGGCAACTCAGTGCATTTAGGCATGTGGACATGGTCAAGACAATCTCCTGCAGTTCAAAGCGAGCATCAGTATGGGGAAGAAAGGTGATTTGGTGACTTTGAGCGTTGCATGCATGATTGTTGGTGCCAGAAGGGCTGAATCACCAGAAGTATTTCAGAAGCTGCTGATCTACTGGGATTTTCCGCACAACCATCTCTAGGGTTTACAGAGAATGGTCGAAAAAGAAAAAACATCCAGTGGCGGCAGTTCTGTGGGCGGAAATGCCTTGTTGATGCCAGAGGTCAGAGGAGGATGGGAATGGCCAGACTGGTTGGAGCTGATAGAAAGGGCAACAGTGACTCAAATAACCACCCGTTACAACCAAGGTGGGCAGAAGAGCATCTCTGCACACTACTGGGCCTTTGTCTTTTCCACAACCTATTTCAAATTCAGAGGTAATTTTTACAGACAGAAGCATGGCTGTGCAATGGGATCTCCAGTATCACCAATTGTAGCCAATCTTTACATGGAAGAAATGGAAAAGAGAGCTTTAGACACTTTCAATGGAATACCACCAAGCCACTGGTTTAGATACGTGGATGACACTTTTAAAGTCAAAATCCAACTAGAGGAAGTGGAAGCTTTCACCAAAACACATCAACTCTGTTGACCGTAACATCAAATTCACCAGAGAGGATGCCAAGGACAACAAACTACCCTTTCTGGACTGCCTGGTGAGCATGGAAGGAGATGGACACCTAAACATTGAAGTGTATAGGAAACCTACTCACACAGACCAGTATCTTCTTTTTGACTCCACACCACCCACTGGAACACAAACTCTCAGTCATCAGAACCTTACAAACACCGGGCAGAACATGTCCCTACTAAAACAGATGGGAAGCAAAAGAACAGAAACACATCAAAGATGCTCTCGAAACTGTGGATATCCAAACTGGGCTTTTATCAAATCAGCAAAGGAAATCCAAAAGACAACACTTAACAGAAGACAGCGATGGGAGGAAAATTAAAAGCATAAAAAACATCACAATCCCATATATTTGCTGGAGTGTCTGAAAAGCTCAAAGAGGATTTTCTCCAAACACAAGATCCCAGTACATTTCAAGCCAAACCAAACCCTTAAACAGAGGCTAGTGCACCCTAAAGATAAAACCCCCAGACCGAATATGGGCGGAGTGGTATATGCTGTTCAGTGCAGCGAGGAATGCTCTGATCTTTATATTGGCGAAACAAAACAACCTCTCCACAGGCGCATGGCCCAACACAGAAGAGCGGCCGCCTCTGGACAAGACTCCGCAGTACACCTACACCTTATGGACAAAGGACATTCTTTTGAGGACCAGAATGTCCATATTCTGGATAAAGAAATAGGTGGTTTGAGAGGGGCGTGAAGGAAGCCATCTATGTTAAGAGAGAAAAAAACCAACTTTAAACAGAGGTGGTGGACTCAGATTCCAGCTTCAAAAACATACAATTCAATCATAGACATGATCCCTTCCAGATATCACCAAACCCCCACCCCATCACAGAGGAGCGAGGGACCTACCCGCCCCAGCCGGTGAACAATACCTCCTTAACGACCAACCCTTAACAATCATAGACAGGTTTCAGTTATTACAGGGAGACAATCCCCATTAATGGCAATCCCCGCTAGCGACCGACCCTAGAGATCATAGCCGGAGTTCGAATGCCACAGGCTACTTGATGGAACTAGCGACCCATTCATCGGTTACCATTGCATGTTTCCAAATACAAGGCGTTGTCTATATAAAGACCTCTCAAAACTTCACTACTTGGATGAACATTTGAGAGAGATTAGCTTCCTGGAGAGGTGAAAGCACGTCTTCAAATCTTGAAACC
>JAGKQL010004312.1:0-14638 GCA_018398635.1 Cyprinodon brontotheroides
TCAGGGAATGACCTGCAGGTGTGAGGGTCACAGCAGCTGATGTGACAGGTCCTCTCCTCCAAGGCGCCCGGTGGCGTCTTGTCCTCTTAATGGAAGTCCCGGGATGAGCTGAGAGGATCTAAGATGGCAGAGCGTGGTTCCCCGGCTTTCGTTCCTCCGGGCGGCGTAACCACCTCCCAGTCTACCAGAGTATTGGAAACCCGCGTCCACGGCGGAGCATCAGCAGCATTAAGCACTGTGTATGCAGGGGCATCATCAGCGTCCTGGGGGTGGGGGTTGCGCGGAACAGGGAGGGCAAAGGACTGGATGGGACAGGTTTCACTTGGGAAACACTATGAAAGGATGGGTGGATCCTCACATTTGTCCTGGGGGGAGGTTAAGGGCCGAACAATCAACAGGGTTTTATGATTGGTCCAATAGTGAAGGGTCCAACAAGCCTGGGAGAGTTTCTTGAGAGTGTCTTTTCGAGTGTAGCAAGTTCCTGTTGGACAGCAACCAGACCTCTGTCCCAGGTTGATAGTTGGGGGCTGGGTGTCTGTGACGGTCGGCGAGACGGCGGTTTCTTTCTGCAGTTCTGGAGAGTGCTGCTCGAGTTCTTCGCCAAACCCTGTGACACCTTCGAAGGTGATGCTGAACTGAAGGGACAGCGAGTTCCCGCTCCTGAGAGGGGAAAAGAGGGGGTTGATAACCCAGTGAAGCTTCAAACGGGGACATACCTGTAGCTGAGCTGGTAAGTGAATTGTGGGCATATTCTACCCATGGTAAGTATTGGGACCAGGAAGTTGGTTTGTCCAAGATGATACAACGGAGGGCAGCTTCAAGGTCTTGGTTCACCCTTTCCGTCTGACCATTGGTTTGAGGGTGGAAACCAGAAGACAGGCTAACTGTGGCTCCTAGAGCCTGGCAGAAGGCTCGCCACACCCTGGAGGTGAATTGTGGTCCTCGGTCCGAAACTACGTCTAGAGGGATGCCATGGAGCCGGACCACATGGAGAACAAGGAGGTCGGCAGTCTCTGCAGCAGTGGGCAGCTTGGGAAGGGGGACAAAATGTGCAGCCTTAGAGAAGCGATCTACTATGGTTAGAATGACTGCATTACCTTGGGAGAGAGGGAGACCAGTAACAAAGTCCAATGAGATGTGGGACCAGGGTCTGCTTGGGGTTGGAAGCGGCTGAAGGTAACCGGAGGGTGGCTGGTTGCTGGACTTCCCACGATTACAGACTGTACAGGAAGAGACAAATTTACTGGTGTCCTGAACCATTGACGGCCACCAAAAGTGCCTCTTTAAGAGGGAGATGGTTCTTTGTACCCCAGGGTGGCAGGCAAACTTGGAGGAGTGGGACCATTGCAAAACCTCAGACCTAACCCCTTCGGGAACAAACAGGCGGTCAGTGGGACAGTTGCTGGGAGTGGGCTGTTCTTGTTGGGCCTGCCTCACTAACTGTTCGATCTCCCAGGAGAGGTTAGCCACCACAATAGAGGTTGGCAGAATGGTCTCAGGTTCCTCTTTGGGTAGGAGGTGAGATTGAACTGTGAGACAATGCATCAGGTTTTGGCGTTTTTGGAGCCTGGTCTGTGAGTTAGAATAAAGTTGGGCGGGAGAAAAACAAGGACCAGCGAGGCATGGCGGGGTATTAACGCCAGTCTGTATATAAGACAGATTCTTGTGGTCTGTCAGACTAAAAAGGTTGGGAGGAGCCTCCCTCCAGCCAGTGGCCATTCCTCCAGAGACCCGGTTAACAGCTAACTTTGAAAGCTCCACGGTCACCCACACACTGTAATTTTGTTGCGGCCTCAGTTAATGTGAAAAAGCACAGAGCAGCAACTGTTTTGCAGGATTACCATACTGGGACAGAACTGCTCCCACCCCAGTCTCAGAAGCATCCACCTCACTACAAACTGTTTTACAAAGAGGATCTGGTTGGATAAAGAACTGGTGGGGAGGCTGAACAACTGTTTTAATGCATTGTTGAAAGCAGCAGCTGCTTCTGGTGACCACACAAATGGTTGATTGGGATGTGAGTTTGGTCAGTGGTTGGACCACTAGACTGTAGTCTTTTGATAAACTTACTTGGTAAAAATTGGCAAAACCCAGGAAGCGCTGGAGATGTTTACAGGTCTTGGGTTCTGGCCCTCCACCACTGCTTTTGTCTTAGCTGGGTCTGATCTAATCTGTCCCTCTCAATAATAAAACCAGAAATGCAGGTTGAACAATGAAAGTCACATTTCTCTGCCTTGACAAATAGTTTGTTCTCAGCGGTCGTTGGAGAACTTGCCTGCTATGACTGACATGCTCCTCCTCTTGGTCTTGGAAAGATTAATAATATGCGTCTAGGCAGACAAACACAAAATGGTTCAGGGAAGTCCCCTGGGGACATCATTCACTAGAGCCTGGAAAACTGCTGGGGCATTAGTTGGACCAAGCGGCATCACCAAATACTCAAAATGGCCCTACAGGAGTCTTAAAAGCAGTTTTCCATTCATCCCCATCACGGATGCGCACCAAATAATATGCATTACCATAAATCTAGTTTAGAAAAAGATAGTTTTGCACCAGGTGAAGCAGTTCAAATGCTGAAGGCATATGTGAGGGTAGTAACGGATACTTGTTTTTAATAGTATGTCATTCAGGGGCCCGATAGTAATACAAGGGCGTAAGGTACCATCCTTTTTGCCAACAAGAAGAACCCTGCCCTAAAGGGGATGAAGAAGCGATGAATAAGACCAGCAGGGAATCATTTATGTAACTCTCCAGAGCCCCTAGTTCCTGTTTAGAGATGGTACAGGCGACTTCTGGAAGGGAAGTGGGGCATCTGGGAGAAGGTCAATGGAGCAATCATATAGTCTATGTGGGGGCAGTGTCTGGGCTTGGGTCTTACTAAAACATCTGCTAGATTGTGTGATATTCAGAAGGAACCTGTGACAAATCCGGGGTTTCACAACCTTCGTCTTTTGGTGTCAGAGTTGGGTAGGGCAGGAGCGAAGGCAATTGCCTGAACAAAACGAACTCCAACTAACTATCCTCCCCATAGACCAATCTATATGAGGGTTATGGAGAACCAGCCAGGGGTGTCCCAACACAATACTAAAACTGGGTTGGGGAATAATCTTAAGTGGATTAACTCCCTGTGATTACCGGTTACTGTCAAAACTGGAACTGTTTGGTGGGAAACACAAAACAATAGTTTGCCATTTAAACCTTTTGCTGACAATGGAGGACTAACGATTTCAATGGAGATATTACTTTGCCAATTCAGCATCAATAAAACTGTCTTCTGCCCCAGAGTCTATCAAGGCAGCTAGAGAATGGGAAAGAGGTCAAGACACAGTTTCTTTTACCTGAAGGCGATTAGAAGATTGGGGAACTCATTATTGCTCATTAGACTCCCCACTTCTAATGGCTGTCTTTTGGCCGCTGAGGGACGGCTGGTTACTCTGTGGCCGGAGGCTTGCCACAATAGAAACAGTCTCCAGATTGGAGTGGCCTCAGTCTTTCTGCAGCGCTGACAGCGTGTGCCTCCAATCTGCATCGGTTCTCCACCAGAAGGCTCAGGGGTGGCGGCAGTTCTGGGGGAAGTGACAGAGGGGGCGCTGTGGGCCCCAATGACTGGTTGGACAGACCGAAACAGGAAGTCGCCCGCTCGCTCTCTGGTCTCTCACGCTGCCTGCCTGTTGTCTAGTGGGATTGACAGGGTGATTAGAAGTTAAGATCGGCTGCTTCTTCCTTGAGGAGAGTTTCATCCTTTAAGGCTTCATTTAGAGGCGTTATAATATACTCCTCTAAGAGATCTGTCGTTCCATCGGACTTCGGCTGCCACGGTGCGCGAAATCCACAGAAAACTCTGCAGCACCCGGGGACCTTGGCGAGGAGCTTTAATGGCGCCCTTGATGCATCTCCAGCATGGTCAGGATGATCAAACACTCCTTAGTGGGAGAAAACTGAGCAAAGGTGAGGAGATGTTGGGGGTTGGTGGAAAGCAAAGCGCCCATGCTAGAGCCTGTTGTTCCAGCAAACCCATAACATAATATATTCTTGAAAGGTCAGAAGCAAAAAGCGAGGGGTTGCTGGCTGAAGACCATTTGGCACTATAGCAGGAAGCCCGGCATTTGGAGAGCTCACCAGAAAAAGGAGGTGGATCAGGAACATCACGCTCGCTGTGGTTCTAGATGGGGCTGCGGCAGGGGAAAAAACCGAAGGAAGCGGTTGTGGCTGAGGAACCTCGGATGCTGGAGCCTGGGGGACTAGAGGCGGTTGTGGAGCTGCAACAGAGGTAAGCAAAGATGTGAGGTGTGCTACCTGTGCGTCAACTGTGCGAGCTCCATGTGAATGGTCTGGCTTGCTGTCTCCAGTCCAGTAAGCCTGTGCTCGCTCTGTCCCAAAAGCTCTCCCTTGTAGGTGATATGAGATCCCTCAGGGGATTGGACTTCTGAGGTGGGGGCAGGCAGCTGCTCAGCGGGTCCATGTTGTCTGGTCAGATTGTACTGTCACGCTCTACAGGCACAAATGGACAAAACAGAGCAGTTGGCACAGTTAGATGGTGTTTATTTATTCTTAGTCAGGCAGGCAAGGGTCAGATCCGTGAAACCAGTGAAAGTTTGGAGGCAATCCTTGTATCAGTCGTCGAGCAGGCAGGAGGTCGTCACCAGGGAGTCCAAGACAACAGACGAGGGTGAGAGTTCAGGTAACCAGACGAGACACTGGGGGGAAGAAAACATGTAGGTTTAGGAGAGGGAACAAACTTGGCTTAGTCAAAACTAGACTTGAGCAGACAGATGGCCTGAGAGTGTTTACCACTAGGGGTTAGACAACAATCTGACGGCGAGCAGGTGGAGGCTCCGTCCTTATATTGAGTCCACTGCTGATCGGGAATGACCTGCAGGTGAATCTCTCGTTTTTCTTCTGAACCATTGTGATATTTGATTATTATATGAAAAAAAATAAATGATAATGCAAAGACTGAGGAAACAAAGCTTGTGCGATGATCGGTCTCCACCGCAGTTAGTGAGTTTATACACCAAGAAGGGCCTTGTGTTGTGAAAGTAGATTACTTCTCATGAAATGGTCCAACAATGGCCGCCAGCCCCTTGTTGGAAAGCTAAGTTAGTTTCCAATGATGTTGCCATTAGGGGGTGTGACCAAAGGCAGCATCATTCTGGCAGAGTCCGACATGTCAGGTGGAGTTCTAAATCTCATTTAGTTTGTTTACACAGCTGTACAACAAAAACAAAAAATGTTGCAGTGTTTCAGTCTTATCTATAAAAAGATCAAAATGAACAAATGTCAGCTGGGCCTGGTACCGGCCTGTCGGACTGAACAGGTTAAAGGATCCTGATATGGTGAAGAAGCTGCTCTATTCCTGGGGTCCGTTTAAAGAAGCAGGTTTAACAAATTCAGATTAAAATCCGCAACTCTAAATTGATCTAGCCTAAAGTGGGGAACTGGGAAGTGGGTTTTACAATGGCTGCTATGAATTAGGCCAATCAACAGTGAGTAGGCCCACTCAATCAGTGGAAACCAAGTTAACAGCCAACTGGAAGTGCCCATTTCACCTCACTGGTACCAGAGATTTTAATGCAGAAATATAAAAGGTTAATGTCTTTAAAGGACAGATAAAAAGCACTACAGATGCAAAAGAGAGGAAGAAAGAGAAAGAGGGGGAAATTGTTGCAAGAGTTAATGCGTAAGTTTATATGAAGTTGGCTATGGCAGGCTGTTTTTACATTTATTAAAGCCACTCTCCTCTCTTCCATTTGTAGACAGTGTTGGGGAGTAACGGATTACATGTAACAACGTTACGTAATTTAATTACAAAAACAGAGTAACTGTAATTCGTTACAGTTACAATGAGAAAATATGTAATTCAGTTACAGTTACTTCAGAAAATATTAAGAATTACAAATTTAGTTACATTTTTTAAAAAATATAAAGAAAAACCTTTGCGAAATATGTACAGTGAACCCTTGCTATAACGCGGTTCACTTTTCACGGTCTCGCTGCTTCACGGATTTGCATCATGCATTGTTAAACTTTATTGTCGAACATAATCAATGGTGACATGTCGGTTTATAAGGATCTTTTGGCCCAGAAAAAAAAAGAGCAACAACAACTACAGATAACTATGTTCTTCTCTCTAAAAAACACACCTGCACCGCAGGCTTCAGAAGAAAAAAACGCCACAGAGCAATCAGGATGCAGCGGCTCCGTCAAACAGCAGTGATATACTGTACTGTACACGTTAGTCACTATTTGTCCCACTGTACTTTGTATTTTTTTTCATAATCATTTTTCATTTTCTCCCGTTCCAATCCCTCACGGCGGGGCGGTGCTGATCCCCGCAATATTAACCCTTCAGTTCGTATTGATGATTAAAATTATTACTTGTTTATTGATAACTATATTATTTTACAGTACAGTACAGTAGTTATTTGTAAAAAAACAAAAAAAACAAAAAAACAGACAACAACAACGTTTATACCGTACTTTTATTTGTTAAACAAATGCTTGGGCCTGTAAAAGCTTTTGTTCCCTCTTTGATTTCAGAAACTGTATGGAGTATTTCAGTATAATAACTCTAAAAAATAAAGGTTTCTTACTTCACGGATTTCACTGGTTCTTTTAGGAACGTAGAACCCCCGCGATAAACGAGGGTTTACTGTAATGATATTTTATTGCTTCGCGCCCTGTATCGCCGTTTCCCGCTACGGCTCCTTGTCTCTATCATATTTGCCACTCTGATGATCCATCCTGTGCTGGTGGAGCCTCCTTGAGGAACAGCAAGTGAGCGGACGGTTCTATTTCAGCTCAAGCAGCGCATCAAAAATGACAGCCTTCCAGCACTGGAAATTTAAGGAGCATTTCATTTACATCTGTGAAAATGGCTCAAATTTAACCGTGCAGTGCAAGAAGTGTTTGCCGGCTATCAACCTGAACCTGCTGGTGTCAAAAATTAAATGTTGATTATGGGTCAATACTCATTAAAACCTTAAAGTGATCAAAAAGTAATCAAAAGTAATTAGTTACATTACTTTTTTAGAGTAATCGAAAAAGTTACACTACAATTACATTTTAAACAAGGTAACTTGTAACTGTAACGGATTGCATTTTTAAAGTAACTTACCCAACACTGTTTGTAGATCACTGAAATAAGATTCTTCCTGAAGTCACACTCCTAATCCATATATCATTACTGAACTGTAATAATATATTTTCTTAATTACATTTTTGTAGCAGAGACCAGATTTTATAAAGCAGTTTGAAGTTTGCTGATGGCACCACGGTGGTGGACCTCATCAGAGACGACAACCAGCACTACAGAGAGCAGGTGGAGCTGGTAGGCTGGTGCAGAGATAACAGCCTGATCCTGAACGTGGAGAAGACGAAGGAGATCATCTTAGACTTCAGGAAGAACCGTCCTAACCACTCTCCACTGGTCATCAACAACTCAGCTGTAGAGGTGATCACATCCTGATATCTGAAAAAGATTTCTTCATGTTCAAAATAATAAAAATGATGACCTGTATATTAGGAATATGGAGATCTGAAATAAATTTCTAGACATTCAAAATGTTAATCCTAGTTGTGGAGAATGACATTTGGTGAAATGGTCATGAAATGGTCAGGAATGCATATTCAGTAAAACTAATACCTGTACATATAAAAATGGCTATTCATTACGGGATTATTTCTTGAATGGTACAAGATCAATGTATTAGTTTAGGTTAAATCATCCGGTCTTTTTTTACACAGTAAATACTAAGTGGCTGTTTGCAGCTGCATCAGATATTATCATACTAATAAATGGAGCCTTGCCGGAAATTCAACTGAAGAAACTCACTGTTTTTTATTCATACATCAGCCAATCAGCTTCGAATCCCACCTCCACGAAAGCCAATCAGCATCCAAAGCTCATCTTAAAAGGCCTCTGATACGAACCTGTCTGCTCCTGTGCGCAGGCAGCGGAGGATGCACTGTGACTTCATTCAGATGACACCGTTCCAACCCACCTACAGCCCCTCCTCCACCATCGTAGCTAAAGCCTCATCAGAGTTTCATTCCTTCCGGACTCTTACTGCGTTCCCTGTCTCATCTTAACCGGTCCGGAAGAAGACCGCCATGTGGCGCCTGGTTCTGCCAGAGGTTTCTTGCAAACAGGGAGTTTTTCCTCTCCACTGTTGCTTCATGCTTGCTCATCATGGACAGGTTCTCTCAACCTGTGTTATCCAACTGGACTTCCATCTTCCAGGTCCCTGAATGAAGCTCTAGTATCAGCTCACGCAGTCCACTAGATCTCCCCATAAAGGTGAGCAGACCGTCTCACAAACCAGCAGTCTACAGACTGACCAACTTCATCTATCTTCACTCCACCACCAGTTTCAGGTCTGGAGGGAAACAGCCCTATTTTTTGCCCCTGTTCATGCATATCTATCAAAATTAAGTGCTATGTTTTCCTGCCGAAGTCTGAGAGGCCAAAGTGGCAAATAATTGTATCAATAAATTTCTCCCTAATTGTCTTTTCTTTTTTTGTGAGTTTTTGAAATGCTCATTATTACCGGTTATCAGTCCCATTGAATAGCTTGAGATTGTGCCACTAGACTCAGTAGGTTGTTATTACTGAATTAACTCTAATCCTAACCCTAAAGTAATTCCTTTTCCCCACATGGAATTAATTGATCTATTTATGTGTATTCTGAAAAAGATTTAATTAGTTCTTCATGTACTGTAAAAATAAAAAAAGCCAGCATGCAAACAACTTTATGTCGGCCTGCTGCAGAACACCTCCTGATCAGCTGCAGAGACAAATAAACAGAATAACATGCATTGGTTGTAAAACAAGCTGAAGAAAAGATGTACTGTAGTTCAAATGTTTGACTGACAGCACCAGAGTATTTTAATTAATTGTTGCCATTTCTGTTTGTTAGAATGATACCTCCATAAGACCATTTTGGACTGACTGCATGACGAGTTTTCTAGCATCTAGACTTCTGCTGCTTCTGCTCAGTGTCCTGAGTCAGATGAGTTGGTGCGCTGCTCTATGTGTGCTATAGCTATGAATATCCGTGCACGACCAAGTATTCTTGATCCATGTTAGCTGTCCTCCATGGTTAAAATGGGTAGGCTGGAAACCTGCTGGCTGCCTGATGTTTGACATAAACAATGAATATTCATGTGTCAACAAACAGTGGTTACCTGCTGCTTTGCTGCCACCGAGCCATATGGACAATTAGTCCAGGCCACAACCTCCACCTTTTAAAGGGCGCCATTGTATTTTCTTTGCCTTCTTCACAAACTTTTCCTTCTTTGTTTTATATTATTTAGTGTTCTTGCTTACATTTTCAACTTCTCTAAGCGGATTTCCTGTCCTCTTTAACATCCTTCTCCCCTATCAGCTGGGTTCAGGGGGCAAATTGTCTAACTCCCTCCTTAAATGACTGGAGGCCAGGTTTGTGCCGGCGCTGCTCAGTGTAGCAGTGGGTAACAATGGTGCCTTGCAGCAAGAAGATTCCACATTCGATCCCTGGCACGGGGTCTTTCTGCGTGGAGTTTGCATGTTCTCCCTGAGCATTCGTGGGTTCTCTCCGGGTACTCCAGATTCCACCCACAGTCCAAAAACATGACTGATAGGTAAATTGGCTTCTCGAAATTCTCCTTAGTTGTGAGTGTGTGCCTGAATGGTTGTTTATCCTGTGGGTCTCTGTGTTGGCCTGCGATAGCCTGGACCTGTCCAGGGTGTACCTCGCCTCTCGCCCGTAGACAGCTGGACATAGGCACCCGCATCCCTTGCGACCCCAGCTCAGATTAGCATGATGGAAAATAGATGGAGGTTTCTGAGCCACAAATAATCAAATAAATTGAAGGTAGTACAGACAAAGGTAACTATTACGTTGATGTCTGGATTTAATAAAGCTTGTAAAGCAGCTATGTATCTCCTTTAATGCTGTGTCAGGACAGGGAGAAAGAGAAAACTTGAAAACTGTTCTTTCTAACCCGCTTTCCCCACTTTGTTTCATGGGTCCTTGGCTGGTCCACTACGGTTTATTTTTTAAACATCAATCTTTGCACTAAGATTTGCACTGTCATGATTTTTGGACATTAAGATCTAAAGAGAAGCGTCATCAGTGAAAGGGTGGAGTCAGGGTAAGAAAATATGCATGCCCAGGAGAAGGAAGGGGTCACTGGGAAGGGCCATGTTGAATGGCTGCTACTGTAGCTCTCTTTGTCCATTTTTAATCTTTACAACAAAAGGTGGAAATGTTTCTTGCACTGAACCAAATATTATAGAAAGAAATGTAAAAAAAAATGGCATAAAAGCTTCCCTGGTAGACTAAGTTATTTATGTTACTTTGATAACTGTATAAACAGCTTACAGTTTTTCTTCACGCTGTTTAGTTTTGCCTCGTGTTGAAGACATTTCCAGGGTTAATCCCTTCAAAGTGTATTCCAAACAAGGCTATGACATCTTCCTCATTTAATTATGTACCTTATCACTATAGTTTTCACAGCTCTGCCAGGAAACTCTCAATGCTAATATAGTAAGAAAGTCATTTTCTCAGTTTAAATGTCTCTCTCTAATCTCCCAAACAGCACCATCTGCATTGCATGAGTTTCTTTAGAGTCATCAAATCAAAAGGACAACCCAGAGCTTTCAAGAACTGCTCTGACATACGAGCCAAAGGCCGCACAGAAATGCTTGGAAGCTCAGTCTAAAGAAGGCATCCCTAAAGTCGGTCCTCAAGGGCTGCTGTCCTGCAGGTTTTAGAGATTTCTCTGCTTTAGCAAAGCTAATTCTGATGATTGCAGTTCAGCAAAAGCCTGTTAATCAACTATTAATGTAAATCAGCTGTGCTGGAGCAGTGAAACCTCTAAAACCTCCAGTCCTGCCCCCCTCAATGACCGACTTTGGGGATGCCTGGTCTAAAGGCTCAACGACTCAAGAGAAATCTCTGGCAAAGATGTTTCAGTATTTCAAATTCAAGCTTTGTCAGAAACTACCCAGGATTTAGTCAACCAGGAACTAATGAAGACCAGAAAATTCACTAGAGTTTGAAAAGCTAAAGAAGGTAAATTTGCCCCCCTCAGGTTTGAAATCCAAGGAGATATCACAATGTTTACTAAACAGCTACTATACATTAGTCAGCCCGTGCTTACAATAAATCACAATGCTACACAAAAACATTATAAGTTGGACACAATTTGAAATAAAGATAAAATTAGATGCAAAAAGAGGCTGTGGATAAGGCTATGGACGAAAGCCCAAAGAGGCCAATCAGCAACCATCTTACACAAGACCCTGGCTATTGAGGCAGCTGGTCAGTAACTGTTGCAGACAGAGGGCTGTCTGATCAACGGGCGGTTCTAGAGTTCCTTACTGATTATAGAAGCATGCAAAGTGGAGACATTGGGTGTGTTCGATCTTAAAGGCTGCATCCTCCCAGGACGCGGTCTATCTGGACTGGATCCTTTGAAGTCTGTGAAAATAAGGAGACCGGAATTAGCAACAGCTGGCACACAAAGCAGGAAAAGAATGAATAGCGAACTTTTAAAAACAGTTTCTTTTTCATTTTTTTTTTCTTTTTTTTATTGGAATGTGAACAAAGAGAATGAGCTTATTACACTTTATTACACTATCATGAGAATGAGAGTGTAATAAAGGTGACAACCACCAGGAGCATGAACAAATAAAAACAAATGTAATGATATAAAAGGGGTAGGAAAATATATGTAAATCTAAGATATGTTCAAAAGTTTGGGGTCCTATTTAAATGTCCTTATTTCTGAAGGAAAAGCACTGCACTTCTCAATGAAGATTACTTTAAACTAGTCTTAACTTTAAAGAAATACACTCTATACATTGCTAATGTGGTAAATGACTATTCTAGCTGCAAATGTCTGGTTTTTGGTGCAATATCTACATAGGTGTATAGAGGCCCATTTCCAGCAACTATCACTCCAGTGTTCTAATGGTACCATGTGTTTGCTCATTGGCTCAGAAGGCTAATTGATGATTAGAAAACCCTTGTGCAATCATGTTCATACATCTGAAAACAGTTTAGCTCGTTACGGAAGCTACAAAACTGACCTTCCTTTGAGCAGATTGAATTTCTGGAGCATCCCATTTGTGGGGTCAATTAAACGCTCAAAATGGCCAGAAAAAGAGAACTTTCATCTGAAACTCGACAGTCTATTCTTGTTCTTAGAAATGAAGGCTATTCCATGCGAGAAATTGCTAAGAAATTAAAGATTTCCTACAACAGTGTGTATTACTCCCTTCAGAGGACAGCACAAACAGGTTACTGCGGGTTCTATTTAATGAAGATGCCAGTTGGGGACCTGTGAGGCGTCTGTTTCTCAAACTAGAGACTCTAATGTACTTATCTTCTTGCTCAGTTGTGTAACGCGGCCTCCCACTTCTTTTTCTACTCAGTTAGAGCCTGTTTGTGCTGCACCCAGTGTTCACAGGGATGGACACCAATTTAGTCCCAATGTATTTTCCCATCGGGAACCTACTAGCAATAAATTGCTAACTGGTTAGCAGGATGCTTCTGACAAACAATCCCGCCCCCTTGATAAACAACCAATTACCGTACATTCACTTTATTCACTCGTATAAAGTTGTCCACCACTCGGGAGAATTCAGAAATGCAACGGTTGAAACAACTGCTTACCTGTGACTTTATACTGAACCTCCAATATTAACCACTGTTCGGTGCCAAGTATCTTTTTCCTTTGATCACGGAGCAGCCGGCTTGCTTGGTCTCGCAATGAATCCTGGGATATTCAAAGCTACTCTGATACACCAGACCCGTCCTTCATAAAGGGCAAAAAGGATGCATTTGTCAGCCGGCCGCATAACGAGGAGTCTTCCAATCCGACTAGACCTCTGCGTCGCGCTATGATGTAATCGGCCTTCGAGTCTGTCCTTCTTAGGACAAATCCCAGCACTTCGAATTCAGCCATTGTCTACTCTGTCTCACCTACACAAAGATTTTCAGTTGATGTTTACTGACATTTTTTGCTGGTGTCATGTTCTGTCATATTGTTCTAAACACAACAAGAATGATGGAGTGTTGGCCTAGTGGTTAGAGCAGTGTGCTTGTGCTCTGAGAAGGTTGCAAGTACTGGTTTCAATCCATACAACCTGCACTCTGGGTCCCTGAGCAAGACACTGAACCTCATGCTGCTCCCCAGGTGCTGCAGAATGGCAGCCCACTGCTCCCAGAGGGGATGGGTTAAATGCAGAGGTGAATTTTTCCATTGTGAGATCAATAAAGTTCAGTTATTATTATTATCAAATCAAACCAAACGTTTTTTGGAGTTATTTGAGTTTATAGCATCTTCAATGATCCAGATTTCTCTAAATTAATTAATTTATCTCTTTAATTTATCTCTCTGTCTATACATTATAACTTTGAATGATTGAATCATTTTGACAGTTTGTGACATTCAGTTCTTTGAACGACTTGCATGAGTTTAAACTTTATATTTTATTGAGAAGATTTATGTGTTTTATGTACGCTAGTGTTTTGTGTGTGGAAAGTTTTGATTCTGATCTACCTACAGGAGCTTTCCCACTGTCACAGTATGCTTTTTACTCAGTTTAATGAACTCTGCTCTTTCTGAAGAGTAATAACTGCCACTAAGAGAAGTTTGACGTTTTACTGACATCCTCCACTAATTTCTGTTTTGTTCTGGCAGAGCTGGAACCTGGCTGATCCCACACAAGGCAGAATGGAGGAGGAATACTTTGAACCACATCATAAATATGTCACAGTATTGTTTGGATTCTGGAGGATCTGTGGTTTGAACACATACATAGAAAAACAGCACTGAAACAGAAGGGCTGCTTGTCTTCTATGGTCTCTGCTCATTCTTTTCAGTCCTTCTTTTCAGTCCTTCAGATTTTTATCATTATTTCTAGATGTCCTTTGTTTTATTTTTCTCTTTTTTTTGTTCCCTTGTCAGTACTTACTTTTTTTACTGCTCTGTTTTGTTTTGCTGTTTCTACCTTATTGTCTCGTAAAAGATAACAACCGTGTCTGGTATTTTAACCCCTTTCTCTACTCCAAAACCTGGATATATTTTCATTTATTTATTGCTAAAGGGGTCATAGGATGCAAAACCGAGTTTCCATTGTCATAGATGAATAACGATAGTTCAGTGGGTGAAATTGACGTACAGAGAAGTTCAAACCACTTCGACACCTCCTTTCTCTGCAAAACTTCTAAACTTCCACCATAAAACGATCAAATCGAATGAAGCACTGAATTGATGTCAATTCGGGGGTGTTTCCTTATTCGGTTCTGGCCTGTACTTTTGTCACGCCCCGAAATTGACAAACAGACCAGCCCATTGGTTCACTGGCCTAACATGAATAGAGGTAGATCTATTTATGTTGGACAGATCAAAGCAGGATTTGCTAAACTTACTGAAATGAGGGTTTTTTCCGGCCGTAAGGTCATCAGAACCACAAGCTGTACTATTCTGTCGATAAGCTGTGGAATAGCAATGCTAGCATATCTAAGGTGACCAGATTTGGGTTTCTGAAAAGGAAGACACTGTTTTTTGTGGTATTTTTTGGTATGAAGTATTGACTGCTCAACCATAGGAGGGGGGCTGGGGCCCGGTAAGGCAGGAAATGGGA
>JAGKQL010004313.1:0-14328 GCA_018398635.1 Cyprinodon brontotheroides
CCAGAATGATTGCCAATTAAGAAGACCCCTTATTTTGATGATCCACCTGGGAAAAAGAACATCCTCCACAATACCTTTAACTAGTCATTACTAAAGGCAGATTTTTTTGCATTGGTTTTCTGTGTCTGCCTTTGTCTTCTTAAACCCCTTGTCAGTCACAGCAGCAGTTCTCTTCTCACTGGGCATGGTTTTGCTTTATGTTTATCCTTATTTTAAAAAGGGGTTTCTTCTCCACTGTCACTACATGCATGCTCAGTATGAGGGATTGCTGCAAAGATGAAATGCAAGAGACCCTTCACTGTTGTTACATGCTCATTCAGGAGGAGTAAATTCTGCAAAGCCAATGATTTGATGCAATCTTCTGAGTTTCCTTAGACAGAAAACTTGGAGAAAAGTCTGTCTGGATGGGTTGATTTTTTAATAAGTGGGCAAAAAAAACTCAAAGCTGTCAGCAAAATTGCAATTTTTAGTAGTTTTCTCTTTATAAATCTGATCAACTCCATTTGAACTAAATTCAGTTTGTTTATATAGCACAATGTAATAACACATGACATCTCTTGTTTTTGTTTCTTGTTTTTTTTTTGTTGTTTTTTTTTTTTTTTTGCTGAAAACAAACAAATGGTTCGGTGTATTTAAATATTCTTAGTGGGGCTCAAAGTAATAGAATGTTCTACAGACCCTTCACTTTTTTTTATAGCATTTATAGGACTACATACCTGTTTTGTCTCCTTAAGGAAATATTTGCTGAAGGTCTGTTTACACTGACTTTTAAAAATCTGCTATTTTTTTAATTTACATTGCCTTTTAATTGCTAACTAGAATGTATCTGTTTTCTTTATTCATATTTGGCAAGTGTCTAAATACTTGATTAAACCAACAGCTTAAAGCAGGACCGAGAGTTCTGTAAATTCCACGAATTTATGCAATTCAGATTTGACTTGACCTTCTCGGCCGCCGTACTCCATTACGACATTGTTTGCTACTTTGCTACGTCTGGCTGCGGTCGCTAAGTGAAAACATGTCTGAATATTCTCACGTAAAATCGACTAAACTTGTATTGAAAGGTCAAAATAAAGGGTAAGCATGCGTCTTTAGTCGTGCCATTAGTTTTTAGAAAGTGGTGCTGTTTGCGGTTAAAAATCTGACCCTCTCTGGATTAAGCTAATGCGTTAGCCTAAACTGTGACATTTACAGTCATAAAATGTTCTAAGGAGCCCGTAGGTTCAAACATTTCCATTATTAAACAGGTTTTTGCCAACGAAAATTTAATCAAAACGTAAGAAGGACTCGTTTGCTTATTAGTCCGCGATTCATGCAGGTGGCTAATATGTTAGCTCATAGTGTTTACTGTTTTCATCCTCATTCAGTAAGTTGTAATTTAAATGATAACCTAAAACAGCTCCTTTTGATTTTATAGTAAACTATTGATTTTATAGTAAACTATTGAAAATATTGATAATATATGTCAAATTTGCATTCATGTGATCACAAAGTTAATTTTAAATGTTGTTGTTTTTTCCCCACAGAAAAAAGAAAAAGAACAAGGATAAGAAGAGAAAATCTACAAATGATAAAGATAAGCTTGATATTATTGGTATGTAAATTCATTTATATTAGAACACATTTTAAAGTGTTTTAGGTCTGGAGAAGCTGTGGTCTTACTAAACAATGCCTTAGTTATGGGAGTACAGATTTCCCGGTTTTAAACCAAAGGCCTTGCATTTGAACCTACATGATATGCATTATTATCAATTCATTTCCTTTGACAGGGATTCTAAGTCCAAAGTAATATTTTTTGCTTCTGAAAATATTTTAAAGGTCCCATATTAATCTACATTTGAAAATAAAAAAAATATCAAGACTGAGGCTCCTAGAGTAATTAGTAATGAGTAATTATTATGTTTGTGTTGTTTGAGCAGGACAGTTCCTCTCAGATTAGGCAGACAGCCTTTACCAAACATCTCCTTATTCAGCCCTCATCTAGACGAACTGCTTTGACTGTCTACTTTCTTCTCCTCCCGAAGGCCGCACCCCCACAACTTGTAACCTTGACAACCAGTCATAGTTCGTCAAGATAGTGTAACACCTCTCTTTAGATCTTGATCGGTGTTACAGACCTTTAAGGGTTGTGGGTGAATCAAAACATGAAGAGGGAGTAACTTTTCAGGAGCTACTTTATTCAATCTCAATCTATATCAACGTCTCCACCAGATCTGTTACCAAAACTCAAATCCCTCCGCCAGGGAACATTAAACCGTCATCCCTTTGGCAGAAATAGTTCTTAACAAGAAATATCACTCTAAAATTGTTAAAGAACATTTACATCAATGAAACTCAATACAATTGATATGGTTGAATTTAGATGAAATAGATTAATGTAATATTAGCTTTCGAACATGAAATAATACAGAAGTTAAAGATCGGAGTTTGACCGAGGCATTATTGACTGCCCTGGACAGCTTAGACGGCTTCCGACTTTTTCATCTCCGATCAGATTTTTTTTCCATGTCCCACTGACAGTGAATAAAGAGGATCCGAATTAACAGGGTGAGCAGATCTGTGGGGATGCTTTTTTCACTTCTGCCTCTGTGCCACACAAATTGAAACAATTTCCCACATTTGACTTGGACAGATTATGAAAAGCTATTAAAAATAGATAAATAAAAATAACAAAAAACTAAAAAAAAGTGCAGCATTAAAGCAAAGCCCGACTTTATGAGTCCAGATGTCTTTTACTTTATCACTTCTCTCTTTCTGTCAGACCCATGAAATTACCACTGAATTGCTGTGTAGTCCGACTAAAATAGAGCTGGGGTCTATCTTGGTTAAAGCCCCCTGCAGAAAATCGTGTCAAGTGTGTTCTTCCCCATTGACTCTCAGTGAATGCTAAACGCCATAACCTGAGTTTCTGCCTGGTGGAAAAATCATTTTCGGAGTGTTCAGGGTTTAAGGGAAAGGCTTTTCAAACAGACCATTTTGAGCAAACTGTAGCTAAAAGGTGGAAGAAGGCAGTGATGCAGGTGAAAGTTTTTTTTTTGTTTTTTGTTTTTTTCCCTCCATTAGTGAACCTCATACAGAGGTTTAAAGACACATATGACAGTCAAAACCCAACTAGTTCTATAGTTTTTTTTTGGTGTCTTACAGTCACCATATCTAATTCATTGTTCTTTCTGTAAGAACTAATAAGATACTAACTGATATTTGGGATTTCAGTCCTTATAAAAATTTATAAGTGTGTTAATAAATGGGATAGCTTTAAGATAACTGCTGGCAGAATAAATATGTACCGTTCTGTTGTAATCTCTTTTTTTACATGATCCCAGTTTGTTCAGATGCATAATATCTTTATGTAAAATGATATTAAGACTCTGTCGCCCAGCCATATCTGATTACTAGGGAGTTTGTTTTGTGATCGCAGAGCGGTTCTCTATATATAAATAACTTAACATTTGTCATCTAAATGACTTTTAATAAAACAAAATAAGCTTTACAAATAAAAAAAAAGCCATGTTTTAAAATAACTATCATCAACTAAGGTAGAGCGTGTGATTCAAGGTAAAAGGAAAAAAATGACGTAGTAATCTAACAGCATGTTTTATTTTATGCTCCCTAGGTGGTTGGTGGTGTGTCAGTGGTTTCGGAGAAATTGTTGGAACAGTTGCCATAGAGATGCAGAACAACTCATACATTCATGCCCTGGATACAGGACTCTTCACACTTGGTGCACCACACAGAGGTATGAAGGATTTAGTTTGTCTATGCTGCTCTATTTTTTCTTTACCTTTTCAGTCTAATTACTTTCATTGTTCAGATTGAGCTGCTCATTATATCAGATTGCAGCTTTTATTACGCTATCCATGTTTGCAATTTTGAAAGCCCGCATGGATGCCATATCTATTGAACAATTATATTGTAGGTTCTGTACTGTGCATAACTGGGCAGTTGGATCTAAGTGAGTTAGCTCTTAAAGCACAAAAATACTGGTGGGACATTATGGTGGAAATAATCAGGACACTTTGGGTTAGTCACAACCAATAGCATCCTGCTACCTATATGCTATTGCAAATACATGCCTTCCTAATATTATGCAGCTCTCATTTATACTTAAAACATATTTAAGAAACATCTTTGTTCTTAACCTGTTTGCTGCTTTTTTTGTCTGTTTGATTGTTTAAAGCAGCAGTTTTTTCTATTTTCTTTTGTACATTCCTATACTAAATTAATTACAAAAATTAAATAAAAAGCACATGGTAATATTTAAGCCTATCAAGCATGTAAAATCTACGGAAGCTACCGAATGACCTTCTATTCTTTCTGATGGAGGGGATACATCAACCTCCATCACCTATGTCCAATAAGCTAGAATAAACAAGGAAACATGTGGATCCTGTATCTGAAAACAGCTGAAAGAAGCCTGCACTTTCGGCTAGTATGACTTCTGTGAAAAATAATTGATAATTGTTGAATTGGAGCTTATCCAATCATGGCTAAAAAGCTCCTAAATTGCCTCCACCTGGTAAAGCCACTGAAATAATGTCATTTGATCAGCTAAATATGGTTGTACTGAATTATGACTGTATTGAATACTATCCGGATGTAACTATAATATTGTATTAGACTGGAATTAGTGAGTTGATTTGAATAGAAATCTGGACCAGTCTTGTTTTTTTATGATTTTGGCAATTTAACTGCATTTTTCAAGACTGCTTGAAATTAATGGAATTGATTAGCTGTGGTTTATTGAATATGATGATGGATGTTACTAGTAATAGAACAGGGTTGTATTATTTGTTCTTAGTTATGAGGTCTTAAGTAGTTAATTTGGTTTTGAAAACAGAACACTGCAGCCTGTTAAGTAACAGTAATTCTACAATATAGATGTGAACATTTTCATTGTCCAATAGTCTAACAACGACAGGAAAGAAGACAGACCATACACAATTGCTTACCTGCTGACCTCTTGTATTTTAAGCCTATTTTTCTGGCTGAAATAATACCGCCGGATTCCTTTGGACATCTGTTATAAGTGGCATCCAACAATAACAATGCAATATGTTAGGAAAATATAATGAGCTGGAATCTGATAATCAGTATGCAGCAATTATAAACCCTAAAAACAGCAGAGCAATATGTGGAAGCTTGAAGTTTGAGCAGTTTAATTTGTCAATCAGGTTGCGATGTAACCGGCTGTATAGTTATTCCACTAGAGCAATAAAGATTTATTCTGGGTGTTATCCTAGGTGCGTTTTGTGGAATTAGAATTGGCTTTTGGCTTAAGGCCAGGAGGTAGCTAAAAGTGTAAGTGGTAAAGCTGAGTTGAGGAGAAGGTCGTAGCTAATTCTCACATATTACTCACCTGTAGGCACTTCTGATAGAGGAGTGCTGATTAAACCAGTCTGCCCCGAAAAAGACATTGAAGACAATTAATTCTGCCCATGTTCAGAAAGAACATTCGATTCCCTTAGTGAGCCTTCCCTCTCTGCATGCATATAAGCCAATTTGTAAGAGATAAAAGATAGCCAAAGCTTCCAGTATAAAAAGGATAAATAGAGATTGTCTCTTTTTTCCTGCATTGTTGTACCTGTAATATCTCCTTTTGAAAAGGTGCATATCTGGTTGCAAATGTTCAGTGTAGCCTTAAAGATGCCCATATAGCCATTCAAAAACACTGTCTTAAAATCAAAACCTAACATTTGATGATGCATTTTGATTTAACGTATACGTTTGCTAGAATAGCTATATAACTGCAAATCTCAGAAAGACTTTGTGTTTAATACAATCCTGAGTCAAACCTTTATGGTAAAAGAAACAGTTTTTGTAAATAAACCTTAATATTTTAAATTTAATAGCAGACTGTAACCTTTCAACATATGTCTATGTAATGCACACAAACACTGTATTCAGGAACTGTGTACAAACATATAGCATCCAGTCTAAATTAACCAAACTGGAGAGGGTTCTTGTCAAATTTCTCAATGTATTAAATTCCATGACGACCATTTGACAGCTTAAAGTACTTTTTGTCTTTTCCTTTCTATCAGTTCAGCAGTAGCCCCTTTCTTCTCATCAGATGCTCATGCCTCCTGCTTGTACTCCATTTATTATCAGCAAACCCTCCATTTATTATCAGTCATTAGAATGATTCCAATGCTTTAGACCCCTAAATCATGAAATGCTTTAGTGTAAAGCAGTCAAGAGACGGCTGCAGCTGTGTGGAGAAAAGTAGAAAAATCTATAAAGTTAGCAAGTAAATTACACATTGAAATGTTAATATTAGTGCTTTATTATTTAGCCAAGTTTATTGATTGTTTAAGTTGTCCTGGTAACCTGATTGTAGAGGTTATTAAAACTGTTGTAGCTTACAGTTTATTGACCTTGTTTAAGATTAGTCCTGCACTGTACACCTAGAAGTTTAATGTAAAGAGTTTGTTACTTAAAACTGTCATTAAAATAACTTACTTTTTGCTGACCTGGAACCTTTCAGATTAGTGCTAAGAAATTAATTAAATATGAAACTTTAAGTATGCAGTTCATGTGTCCAGAGGCACAAGTAATTTCAAACATACTTGGCGAAACTGAGTGTGAATCTTTTTAAAATGTTTCAGATGATGAGGGACCTGACCCACCGGAACAGTTCACTGCCATTAAACTGTCCGACTCACGGTAAGTTCACAAAAACAGTTTTATAATCATTATACAGCTCCGTTCATTACTTTGTCTGAAGATTTGTTTCACAAGTAATTTACCAAGTAGTCTCTGATTACCAGCTTCATCTTTTAAAGTTTCCTGTTATGCTTTTGTTTCAGCGTTGAGGCTCAAATACTCAAAAAATACATTTTCTATTTTCTTTTTTTAAGGATTGCTTTGAAATCTGGGTATGGGAAATATCTGGGCATCAACTCTGACGGCTTGGTGATGGGGCGCTCTGACGCCATTGGCTCTAGAGAACAATGGGAGCCTGTCTTCCAGGAGGTAAGTTAATTTATAAATGTTTAATTTGCTTATGTCTGAACCATGTGTGTAACGTTTATTTGCAGGACTTTCTATGTCTAGATCAGGTTTATACCTTAAGGCATTTCCATTATTACAAAACAGTCCTATATTAAACTGGCTGCATTGTTATAATTTTTCTACCGATATTTCAGGCACTTCTTGTAGATTATTTACTTCACTTTGTGGTTTTATTATCTAATAAAGTAGTTCACTGTGAATTTTAACATAATATGAAAGCTTTATGAGATTGTTTCAGAGCAGTCGTAGTTAATGACAGAGTTTTTACGTTTTAGTATAATTAAACGTTATTTCCTTTAGGAGAGGGATATCAATGCTTTTTCCACTTTGAGCCAATATTGGCAAAGTAAAAGGATTTGGGTGTTTTTATTTAACTTAATTGTGAATTCTTCTCTTATTACCTTCTCAGCAATGAATTAATAATGTCATATTTTTATGAAGAAAAATGGTCTTGTTTCTATGGAAACTGTTAATAAAAGAAGGGGATTGAGTTTCTTAATTTATTCCTAACAAAGTCAAGTTCCTTACAAAACACCTGCTGTATTTAGCCAGTATTAACAAATAGGTATGGCCAAATCTTTTGTTTATTAAAAAGTATCTTGATGTGTGTTTTTTAGCCTACCTACTATGAAATTGACAATAAAAATGAAACTGGTAATACAAGAGAAATAGTTTTTTTGTTCTAATATTGTCTTTATAAGAAGACATAAAAATATAGTCTCCATCCACACCAGCTTCAGTTTTAATAAGTTTAAACTGTTGATAGACGGCGGTCAGGGATCCCACCAATTTATACCGCAAGTACCAAATGGCCCCTAGGCTGTGCTTTTAAAATGTCAGTTATATCAGTACTTTTTTTTTTAAATAGATAAAAGAATATTTTTCAGCAAAAACGGAAGAAAAAACCTTTTGTTTTCAGGATATTCAGTCAAAGATTGCTTTATGTTAAAGCCTTTTGCACTTCTTCACCAGGGGTGCCATCGAGTAGGGAGGGTTAAAAGATCAGAGGCAAAAAAATGTGTTAAATAAAAGTTGAAATAATTTGTTTAAAGGTAAAGTTTCATAAACCTCATCTTAATATCCTTCAGTTTTTTTTTATAACAAATAATTTGTGTTTTATGTTTACTTAAGCATTATCTATTTTTTCTGTGGAAGTCAAAATAAATGTTATTAAGGTGGAACATGTAAATTATTGAATTAAATCTATATCTTAGTGTGATTATTGACTATAAGATCCGCTGGAAGCCTCACATCAAACTAGGGCTAAAACAATTAATCAGGTTAATAGTGATTAATCGATTATTGAAATAATCATCAATTAATTTAGTAATCGATTAACCTAGTTTAACTGGAGTATAGAGGCTATAATGAACCTTTTACTGTCTGATTCTTTACTGTTTGATCGTAAAAATAAGCAACATATTAATCAACTTATCAACTTATTCAACAAAATAATCGTTTGTTGCAGCCCTACATCAAATGTGTCCAAATTAAACTATCTAGAAGCAGCAAAATTCTTAGTAAAGCAAAACATTTTCTGGAATAAAAAGCATTACGCATCTCTACTAACCTAATAATATTAAATACATTTATATCTTTGTTAATTTGTTACTTTTTTTTTTAACAATGTTTATGTCAAGGCTCAAGCCTTCACTTAGATGGTAAGATATGTGGTTCATTCATTCAACTGTTGAAACGGTGTTGGATTGGATGGGAAAAAACTGGATCGGTTGACTTTTACTTTTGCCATTGACCAAATATTTATTCCAACTAGGGCTGAAACAGTTAATCAGATTAAACATGATTAATCAATTATTAAAATAATCGTAAAATAATTTAGTAATCGATTAATCGTTAACTGGAGTATAGAACCTGTAAAACATCCCTTTAGCTGACAGATTAACCCACTTAGATTATTAATTTTATCAAAATAAAAATTTAATAATTTCATCCAGAATTCATCAAGTGGAATAGATTTAGTTTGCCCTGGTTTAATTCTTTAAAAAATAGTTTTTAATCAACATTTTGCTATCCGATTATTAATTGATTCATTGTAAAAATAATCAACAGATTAATCGATTAGTAAAATAATAATTAGTTGCAGACCTAATTCCTACACATTCTTGTGAATCTTTATATGTATGTCTTTATACACATAAATAAGTCTATTTGCTCACTTACTGGACTCTGGAGCAGTATGGACTCCTAAGTGAAATAGGAACCGTGAAGATTGTTGATGTGGAGGACTAAAAGAAGTGAGAATTTAAATAAGTTTCAGTTCTCTGTATGCCTTTTCAGACATAGGAACTAAATTATATAAATTACATAATTATATAGATAATTATTTATACATGTTTGTATGTGTTAGATTTTGAATTTTACTGTATTATCTTAAATAAAGGTTATTTATTTGTTTACCTTTAGAAGCCGTTTGTTATTTTATTGATGCAAAGGATGACAGGTTAAAATTAGCCCAAGCAACAAAGCAATCAACCTGTCATTCTGGCCCTGACAATCCATTGATTGTTTTGGCATCTTGTTAAAACCTTTAGACTTCTTTTACTTTAAAGATCTGGGATTTTTTATGTTTCTGTCACAATAACTCATTGCAATTGGGTAATCTTTGTTTTTTTGTCTGCCCTACTTCAGGGTAAAATGGCGCTGCTGGCTGCAAATAGCTGTTTCATTTCCTACAGTGACGATGGAGACATTGTGGCCAAGAACAAGACGGCAGGAGACAACGAGATGCTTAAGGTGATGGATTGGAATTTTTTGGTCCAAGGATTTATGTTAATCCTTAGAGTTTTTGCACAGGCAGTCTCTGCAGGGATTCGACAGCTTAAAGAGAAGGGGGGGCGGAATGTTAGCCACCTCACTTCAGGGAGGTCATGGTGTTATTGTTTAATGCACAACATCTGTCTTTGTTTTTTTCTCTTCCTGATAAATAGATCCGGACTAATGCAGAACGAGAAGTCAAGCATAAAGATGACATTGCAGATGAAGACAGAGGAAATGTAAAATCCTGTGAGGTCAATTATGTGTAAGTTATCACTGTTTACAGGAATATTACTCAATAGCTATGTTCACATGAGCATAAGTAATTAGAACAACTGGACGATTGGACTAAAAATGTGTCATATAAACATTAGTCGGGATATTCTGATCAGATTCAGCAGGATCAGACTATCATCACTTTTAGTTTGACCGTTGTGGTTTATGCTGATTTACAGTCCGTTTGGCAAACATGTCGATGCTTTTCAAGATCAAGTTATCCTGAATGAGGCAAGCTGACCTAAGTACACGTGTGTACAACACTCCAGCGTTGCATATTATTGCTTTGGATGGCTTGATGTTAGAATATTCTAATAGGCAAGTTTATGTGACATATTTTTAGTCCGATTGGCTGTTTTATTCAAATTACTTATGTCCATATGTTTTTTTTCTAAACTTATTTCAATTTACGGGAGCCTATAGCATTCACCTTAAAAGAAAAGAAATTGTTCTGTTTTTGCGGAAGTACTGAGGTAATTCAAAACAAATGAATAAAAATGTGTGGTTGTTCTGAATCAACAAGATCATTTTACAAAATAAATAAAAATATATTTTTTTCTTAGTTAACAAGATAACGCTGCTGTGATTTCATAGAGGATGTTCTGTTACTGATGGTATCGCAGATTTCTAAGCTAGAGATGCCTTTCCTTAGCCTGACGTAGTCCGACTCAATTCTAGTCAGAATATGAGTCTGATACTGCTCCATAGAGCTGTGATTATGGGGCGTGTTTTGAACGAACCAGGAAAAAAATGCCTCTGCACTCAATTGGATAGACCTACAACCAATAAGAGCAACGGAGTGCGTGACGTATGTTAAGCGAGGCATAGTTGTTGTCCACAAAAATCAAAGCGTGCAGTTTCACGCCTAGAATAAGAAGATGAGACTTGATCGCGTTTCTCTGTTCCTCTTTTAAAATTTATTTGCTGTCGATATCTTCTAGAATAGACCTAATAGCAGAATCTACTCACCCAAACTCTCCAGCGGCAGCCATTATTGTTGTCACCCAAGCGCGCATTGGTCACGTGGTTGATTACGTTACTCTTGATCATCTGTCCATCATCGTATAAAGCCCGCCCTGACAATTTGATTGGGTCGCCTGACAGTGGGCTTTAATACTCGCGCTACTATGGAGCAGAGCCAGACCGAACTTCCCCGAACTCAAACCTTGTGGGCGGGACTAAGTTCGGACTGGCACCCAGGCTAGCCTTTCCTTCCAGGAAGCTTCAACATGTTTCATTTGTTGAGTTCATTTTTAAAACATTTTTTATGTCGGGATTGAAACACTGGGATCACTACTAGTTTGTTGTCTTTGTTAAGGCACCTACGTGCTACTCATGACACAGTTGTTCCCCGCTTTCCTCTTCTCTTCACAGTTTATTTTGTTAATTCAGACATTTATTTCTTATTTTTCCAAAAATGCGGGTTTATTCATGTAAACAGACATTTATGCACTAAATATAGCATTCATGTTACATCAGTGATAATCAGCTTTTGTGTGCAGCTACATGTGTAGAAAACAAACATAGCAAGTTGTTCATTTCATAAATAGCGTAGTTTAATCATATTTTAAATGTTTTTTTACATGTATGTGTTGTACTAGTTGAGATATAAAATATTCCACTACAGTAGACAGGAACTGAAGGTAAATTAATGGGTTGACCTGCTTTCTGATTAATGAACTGATAATTATCTTAACAACTGCAATGAATTCAGACTATTGAAACTTTAACCCCAGGTGGCCAGTTAGTCCTTTGATTATTAAGACTCTATCCTGACTCCACAGAACCCTAATTCAAACATCCACGTTGTAATATGAGAAAAACTCCTAAAGACAAGACAGTATATAATGTTTATTTATTGTTGCTGGTGAAAAGCCGTCATTTTCAGATCGCTGAAAAGATATCAAAAACTGGGTTTGCAACATCTTTTCAACATCTATGATTGCACTAAATTGAGACAAAATCAGAGCGACCAAACACAGCCCAATTTTCAACAAATATTTCTGGACAAAATCAAACCAACGTGTAAATGACGTCTGATGTTTGGGGGGTTAGACCCATGTAGCTCCCATTCACTAATAAACCAGCCGACACTGCAGGATGGGAACCCTTGCAACAAAATCTTTTTTTTTTTTTTTTTTTCCCAGTCTAATTTAAAAATTACTTGTATTTATGTACAAGATCAGTTTTCACTGAGTCATTTTTAAATTCCATTTACTGTTTACTTGGGTACATCTGTTGTTAAATGTTATTAGTTAATTTTCCCCCCTCTCTTCAGTGATCTACAGGTTCCTCCACATCAGTCTCATCGACACTGACAGATTCAAACAAATTTTTGGGCCATTGTACCCCCCTTTGTGTGTGTTTAGCCTGTGTTTTTATTTATACGTTGAAAGGCACTTACTGTTGTTCAGGGTTATAAAAAATGAGATTACTTATAATTAACTGATTAATTGAAAGGGAGCTCACATGTTAGAGTGCGGTCTTAGCAGCTCAGCAAAGAGCAACAAACTCATTTGAAAATGTTAGTCGCAGTTGAAGTATTGGTGGTTTTAAAAAGAAATATCACAGATGTCCTGTAATTGCTTTGCTTACTGTTTTTGTTTAGATGATGGCTTAGCTCCTGAGGTCTGCGTGTATCATTAAATCCATATTGCTTGTGCAATTTGGCCTAAACGCTGTTGTGACACTGGCTGTGTAATGATGCTGTATGTTTCAATAAGCAGATACACCTTTTCAATTCCTCTAAAGTTAGTGCTAAAGCATTTATTCGAATCGGGGAGACGGATAAAGTGGTTATTACTCAAATGGCTTTTGTTTGTTTTTACTTGTCAGTCTGTCCTAGCAGGAGTTTGACAGATAAACTGCACACTTGAATGAGATCCCGCGTTTAAGCATCCGCCTCATCAGTGCCATCATTCAGAGGTGCTGTTGATGGTCTGCTGTTAGCGTGATGAGAGGGCAAATAACACATTTCAGCTTCTGACTGTTTTTTATGCAGCCTATAAAAGGTGCACAGAATATGTCTTTCTTTTTGTGGGGGGTTGGCATGCTTTAGATTGTGTTTCCACTCTGTTATTTGTTTTAGATGAATGTTAGGAAAATGGACTCATCATGGTGACATGTTGATAATGGCTGCCCTTGAGCCTTGTGCCGTGATGAAGTGTTTAGCTGGTGAAATGCCTTTCAAGATGGAGTGCAGTCTGGTGATCATCAAACTCTGGCTAAGCAAGGAGAAACTAGATGTCAGTGGAAGTTTCAGGCAAAAAGGGCCTCAGGTTGTTTCCAGCACTGTTACAGATATATGGGCGATATTGGAAGGTACTTTCACTGTCTAATTGACCCGCTGCTTGAATTATTACACCGTATGGCTGCCACAGACAATATGCACTGTTGATACCTTGTTGATGCACTGTTGTTTTTTCTTTTTTTACTGCTAAGAAAATCAATAACACCCTTTACCATTGCATGCTCCTTTTGTTTCCACCATAACTTTTTTTTTTCTCTGTATCGCAGGAAAAAATTTCAGAGTTTTCAGGACCAACGACTCAGAGTTAATGAAGAAGACGCCACTAAGCTCAAGAAAGCTAGGATGGATGGAAAATTTCATGAAGCTTTGCTGGACAGGTAGGAAAGCAAAACTACCCAAGAGGTTTACACATAGTTTAGATAGTCTTTTACCTTTTTCCAGACCTGGATGTAAATGAAATTAACACAAAAAATGTATGTGCCTTCATCTCCCAATAAATGACATTGCAGTTTGTGGCTCTAATGCAACAAAATCTGAAGCTCAATTGAAAGAAATACTTTTTTTAGGAACTGTAAATGACAAAAGGCAAACAAACATTTTTAATCCATTTATCTTATGATTATCTGAGTTTGTTTGTCTGTTTGTTTTTTGCTGCAATGAAATGTAGTTTTTTAATTTTGAATTCTGTCACTCCTAACTTTTAACTAAGACACTAAATTATGCATTTAACAAAGGCATATGTTAAGAAAACTTAGCTAACGTTCCTACGGGATCAAATTTCTTGTCTTATCCAATTCCATTCAGTGTATTTATATAGTGCCAATTCATAACGCATGCCATCTAGGCACTTTATAGTTCACCAGATCATTTTAAATTTTGTGTCTAAGAAAAACCAGTTGATTGCATCAACTCATTGAGTTGAAGGCAATCCCTCACACTAAAATTGCTTGTAGCGGCAGTGGAGAGGAGTTTTTTTTTTTTTTTTTTTTCTTTCTGAGTTTTTGCGGCACTAGTGT